>ML841868.1:49027-66791 GCA_009831015.1 Picea engelmannii
GGGTTTTCTTCCCCTAGAGGGTTTCCCAGGATAAATGCTGTGTCTATTGTGGATGTGTATTTCTCAGTGATCTTGTGGTTATTATGCTCTTATCTTTATGAAATGCAAAGAACTATAATATCAGCATAAAACATTAACATGGTCACCATGCCAGGGCAGTGTCCCCTAACTAGCCTCTGGAAAGAAAAAGTAATAAGAATAAAAGATAAAAGGCATGAATGGGATTGGAAACATTTGCATCCATGACAAGGTGCAGCTCACCCTCTTCAAAGGCACCCACAGGTAAGCCATACATTTCCCTGCTATAACTACCCATTTCCCAGACATCCCTTACCACCTCATCCACTCACATGGCCTAGATTTGACTTCACCCGGGAACATCCCACATCCAATGAGCATTAGCCCAATAGGACGTCCTAGCATCCCCTCCAAACTTGACCTATAGAATAACATAACGTCTTTGAGCACTTGTCCAGGTAAAGGGGGTTTCATGCACATGTCTAAATAACTTGATGATTAGATGTGATTGACATTGTTATGATCCCTGTGACATATGAGCCCATGGAGGGCGTATTTGTTGATGTTGCAGGGCCACACCCGATGGACAGGTACATATAGGGAGATGATTAATTCGAACATCCATAGGGCTAAAAGCCCACCTAATGGATGTTGAGACCCCAGCCAGGGGCAGAGACAAATCAGAGGATTGCATAGAGAGAGAGGAGGACGTTTCACTAGGGGCAACTTGGCAGGCCTAGACCCAGGGAGGTTGTGCCCTTTCCACCATGATGTAGGCCTTGGAAGGCCCATGACATCACCCAGTGTTTTGGATGTTTTGGAGGCAGTTGTGTGCCAAGTGGCACGTGTGGCAGATTCCGAAGGCCTAAGGAGGACTAACGTTTTGCTCCAGGAGGCCAACATTGCCCAAAAAAGGGCCTAACGTCACCTTAAAAGGGCATGACGTCACCATTATAGCTTATTTTAGGGTTTAGTTATGACATTTAATGTAAAAACTATATATTATGTGTAATAGGCCATGTCGACCTTTTTGACCTAATTATGGTCTTTGTAATTGTATAAATAAGGGGAAAATCACTCTTATTATTGATCATCTTTCACTCACACTTGTGAGGAGTGAAATTTGCGCCCTCCTTAGGGTTTCTTGGCTGAAATTTTCAGTGCACTTGTTGAAGGAATCTTATTTTGGATTATTTTGGAAAAGTTTTTGGTGGATGTGTTCAACTAGGGTTCTTCTTGATGAATTCTTGATATATGTAGGTGAATTTTCTGCGATTCTTCTTAATTGAATGGTTATAGTTTTATTTATCTTGCATTTACATTCAAGATTATGAAATTGCTTGATTAAAGCCTAGGAAGACTAGCACAAGTTATTGTCCTAGCTTCAAAAGCTTTCGCCTACTAGATCTTGTCAAAAGGCCATTTTTCTTAAAGCATGAGCTAAGGGCTTGCCATTGCAACACCTGAGTATCTATTGCTTTATCTTAGTCGATTTTGCTTCGTCATTGAGTTAGAGAGGGAGGAAATCTATTAGAGCCCAGGGTTACCTACACCTTAGTAGCTAGTTTCCCCTTAGGGTTTGATAATTGGACCCTTGGGTTACCAATACTCCAATCTATCAATCTCTCTCGTCTTTAACTCTTCTATTATCATTTTTCTTCAACATTTGTTCTTGCATTTATTGACTCCATTTGCCCTAAAAGCACTAGTCTAAGTCCTCTTTTGAGTAATTGATCAAAACAACCTTCAAAACCTAGTTTTTGAGCTTCATACTAACTATTCCTAACCCTAGAATAGCCTAACCTACTAACAATATTGTTGTTGTCACTAAAGTAAGCTACAACCATTAGATGCAGTTTTAAAAGCTCATAAAAGCAATTGAAAAGGTTGATTATTACCTTGTCTTGTTTGCTTCTATCAAATGCTAGTATTATGATTTCAATGGTTAATGATTCTTAGTCATTTTAAAGCTATTTCAAGACATTTAATGTGAAGGATTGCTCTATAAAGATTGTTGTTATAATTTTTTGTTTACTTCGTCATATTCAGCAAATTGTTTTTATCAAGAAAATCTATGGTTTTATGAAGTGCTAACCAGCAAGTGTACTTGCAAATATATATAGTTTCTTGTTTCTGATCGATGGTGACTTGTGAGAGGGGATCCTTACCTAGCCATTTTGAGCTTGCCTTCTCAAACCCCCGGGTCACCGGGGACGTCTCCCTTGGGCCTAGCACCCTAAATAGAAAGAGACATCCTATTGAGGTGACAATGATAGGATTAGTCTCCAATTACGCCAATTTGCTCTCCTTTAACCTTTCCTTCTATCAAAGTACAAATTGTGCGATAATAGGCATAACTCACTTTATATGTTGTGTTTGACTTGTGTACATGCCTCTAGTCTTTGATGGATGCATTGGACTACATGAGCCCCTACTTGGACAATGGATTTCACATGGCTACCTACTTGATTGATGCCTTGGTCCTTGGGAGGATGTTGAGGGGCTACTTGCATGCTTGATGGAGGTCATCCCACTTCTTTTAGAGGCCATTGCACACCTTGAGGAGATTTTAGCACCTATTTTGAGGGCATCCAGCTTCAAGAGCTATTATCTTTTGACAGAATACTCAAAATTCTACCAGTTCCATGCCATTCGATGCAAAATGGCCAAAAGATTTCCGAAAAGTTGTCATAATTGAAATTCAGGTAAAATTTGACACAGTTATGGTGCTTCTAAAATCTGTCGTGAGAAGATTATCGCGAATTTTTGACCACTTGTGGGAGACTTTTGGAGGAGGTCATCCCACCTTTTAAGGCGTCATTCCACATGTTGAGAAGGACTTGGCAGTTGAAGAGAGTTTACTTGAGTTAGGGAGCATCTTTGGGGTCTTTTGACTCATTCACTCATGTATCATGGATATTATTGTATAGATGGCATAACCACCTCATAGTTTATGTACTTTTTACCATATCTCTAGGGTTTGTAAAGAGATAATGGTATTTTATATTCTCTTAGGCTAAAAGCTAGGAGAATATTATTATTGTAATGAGAAGGGTGCTATATCTCTCATATAAATAGAGAAGCACATCTCATTTGTAAGTCATTGCTACTTGTGGAGATATATCAGTATTTGTCAACTTCTACTCTCTTATGAAGAATACTATGGATGGTTAGGTTAGAGCGATTTTTTGGAGGAGATATGCTTGTGGATACTCTACTTCTTCTTGGATGATCATTGTTAGGGTTTTGATGGATGAAAGACTTATTGAGTAAGTGGTCTCTTTTCATCTTGTGGTTTATGAATGCAATTAAGTGTAATGGTGTTGGTTAAGCATTCTCTTCAATTATTCTTGAATAAACCCTTCTTATCAGGGCTCTTGGAAGGTTTCTAGTGAAGAACCTTCCCTTGATTTATCCCTTAACATTTTAGGAGCATCTCCTAGAGTTAATAGTGAACAACCTCTATGTATCACCCTAAAAAGCCACTCATTTATCTCCAAAGGGATCCTTAATTGACTCCATATGCCCAAAAATATAGTAGGCACTAGTCAATCTCCCAATAGTCAGTCATTATTGTCTGAACTATACTTTCTTTTTGTTGTTTTAGGGTTAATTTAGGGTTTTATTACAGCAATTTTTCATTTACAGCCATAAAAGACTAAAACGTTTAGGCATCTTGGCATATTATTGACCTAATAAACATTGTTTGTATTTCTTAAGTGTTATAAGTTATAACAACCATCTAGAGCAAAACGTCTAGGGTTTTAGAGTTGTTTATTGTTCCTTAATTTTCTGATTTTGTTGGTTAATGAAACCCTAATTTAGCTCATTGTTTAGCCCTCATGTTTCATTGAATTATTTCTTGTCAAAAGGCTATTTTATTTGTTGTTGTAATAACTTATTTGACTGCTCTAATTTAACATTTTTTCCAAGTTTTACAACAACCCTAGGCTTTCTTCTTCATTTTTAGTGTTTGGGGATACTCTTGAACCTTGACATGACTTGGAAAACCTTTTAATTTGACCTAGATCCTCATTACTTTAAATTTGGAAATTGCTTTATCCTTGTCTATCTTATTTTATTGGTGGTAGTTTGAGTAGTCACCCCAAGGGGGCCTAGACTTGATTGTGTCTTGCCTAGGGATTCTTGGAGGCTACTAGGGAAGCCTCCCTTGTGTTGGATTCTACTCCTTCACTAAAGAGAGGGAATTTGTTGCCTAGGTGATAGTGGTAACATTGTCCATGTTCCACAGTCTCAATGCCTTGTGAAGGATTTGCACTTGGTGCTAGATTGTGTGGTAACAGTCCCTGTTGACCACTTATTTCGACTAGGGATCAACGTCATGTACCATGAAGATATGTACCTTGTGGTACAGCAAGTTTGAATAGTTTTGGCTCAGCAGGGCAATTTTGCCCCCAACACTTTATTGTACTCGAAATGTTTGCTCCCCTGCATGGGATAATAATGTAATATGTTAGCATGGGTCATTTTTTAGGTTAGTTGCCTAGGAATTTATCATTAGGGAAGTCCTTTCATCAAATGTTTTTTCTCCTCAGGTAATTAATCTTGCTTACCAGTGATTTTAATTATCCTTGAGTTTTTCACTCAAATAATCCTTCAAAGTGGTGAAAGGCATTCTAATGATCGAGCCCAATGGGTGACTAAGGTTTATAAGTGTTGTAAATTACCATGCTAGACATCTCCTAAAGTCTTGCGGAATTCCGTTAAGTTTTGACAAGATTTTTTTAATAATTAAAATTTTTCGTAGATGGGAAATTTTAATTATTTTTTATGTAAAATGTAAAAATGTGGTCCTTGGGGATTTTGCATAGGGGTATGGGTACTCAAATCAAATGGGTTGTGATCCCCTACACTCTTGGACCAAGTTTCATCTCAATTGGACAAGTTTTGCTAGGTCAATGCCCATGAGGAATCTAAGTCAATCAAAAATCAGCAAATAATTCACTAAATTAAAAATGTCAAATTTTTCCAAAAGTTGTAAAACATGAGAAAAGGGGGAAAAATTGTTTCCTAAGTCATGTCTATGTAAAAAGGGGTCAAATAAATCAAATTATCCCTTTCCCACCCGTCATACAACTTAACTTTAGAGAGGGGGGCGAATTTGTCTCTTGTGAGGCTCACCATCTCCATTGGATTGACCATTTGGTGATGGGGACCACATGGGGGGCCCATTCTACACCTTGGGTGACCCCTTGGGGCATTAGAGAGAGGTTTAAACTTAGGATAGGGGGTTTCTTTCCCCATTTTTGAGTTTCCTCTTCTAATGAGAGTTCCCCTCTCTCATGGTGCCCCCCCCCCGCCTTTTGAGTGAGTCGCCCTCTTGCATGAGTGCCACTTGGAGAGCATGCAAGGGGGTCTCTCTTGTTTCTCTCCCTTAAAAGAAAGTTTCCTCTCCTCCTTTGGCATCTATTCTCAGAGCAAGTCTATGCTGCCCCAATTTCTCCCCTTCTCTTATTTCTCTCTCCCACTCTCTCATTGTAAATCTTGTTGCAAGTATTTGCAGCAACATTTTGTGAACAATAAAAGAATTTTTGGGGGATCTCTTGTGTGCATTGGGAGTATTCTTGGTGTTGCTTTATGGTGTTCTTTTGAGGTGATATTGTTGCATTCTACATTTGTATTTCTTGCTTTCATTAATTTAACTTGGAGACCCAAGCAAAGTATTTTGCTTGGGAAGAATTGGTAGTAGTATTGTTATTAGTTTTGTGGTTGTTTATATTCAAGTTTGGAAAGTATTTTGCAAACTTTTTAGATGCACTCACCTCCTTGTTGTACTGTGTAGCAAGATTTTACTCATTTGCAGGTCACCAAAGGCTTGGAGGAGTGAATTTCAGATCTGGAAATTCACTCATTCAACAATCCAAGGCTTCTATTATTGTTTTGTTCTCATCTCCATCATTTCCTCTTACTTTCAAGCATTTTTTTGGGTCTGAAATTGTCATTTAAACTTCATTTTTATGTTCAGAATTTTACCTTATAATTTTTGTTTTTTTGTACTAACGAAAATTAACAATTTCTAAGTGTTTTGTAGCAAAGCTTGTTGTTTTATGCAGGTTTCGCCAGGTTAAGGGGAGGTGTTGCTCGTTTTTGGCCCCAAAAGACTCAAGGAAGCCTCCAAGAGTTTGGGTACCAAATCCCGTTCCATTTCTCATCTTTTTTTTCATTGTAAGCAGCCCAAGCGAGTCTCTTGAGCTTGCATTCTCACTTTTAATTCCAAAAATCTGATATTGTAATTTAACTTTAGTTTTCCCACACCTTGCATAGTGATTGGCTTTGCCAACCATGCAACATCGTGAAGGCTAGATTAGATTTCAATTTTTTGTTTTTACATATTATTGTTTGCCCACTTCTCCCATAAAGAGAAGGTTGTGTAGCTAGTATAATTCTTTCATTTAGGTTATTTTTATTTCACCCACCTTGGCACAAAATCGATAGGGTTGTCCTCCACATTGTGTCATTGTTGTGAGGTTGTTAAGTTATCTATTTTTTGCCCACCTTTGTCCTTAAGGCAAAGTTGTGTGGCTAGTCATTGTTGTTATTCTTTTTCAAGTTATTTCATTCAAGTTTATTGTGCCCACACCTTGCATTGTGTTTGGCTTTGCCAACCTTGCAATATCGTGAAGGCTAGTGTAATTTCTTTCATTTGCAAAGTAATTGAATTGGTGCCCCGCCTTCTGCCCCGTATTCCCTCCCCTTGCCACTTTGTGGATCTTGGGTAACTAAGAAAGGCCAAAAGGACCGTGTGGCTAGATTAATTAGGCACTCAATCCACTTATTGTTTCAACCACCAAAATAGGGTGACTTAGAAGGCTAGAAGGGGTTGAAGCCAGGGACAGTTTCACGGCACTATGTGTCCCCCTTGTTGAGCGTCCAAGCATTCTGGATTTGACCTGTGGAGCTAGGGAGGAACCTCATTTGTTCTTCTTCTTGAGCGCCCAACACTTCCTTTTGGTTGAAGGGATAGGGATTTGGGGTAGTCACCTAGCTTAGGATTGCAACATTCACACTTAATCCCCTAAGCTCAAGAGAGACCTAAAACTTACTAAAATCAACCAACACAACTTTCATAACATTTGTATCTCAAGTTTATCTTTCAAGCAATCTTACGTTCCAAGTTGTGTAATTTACTTTCCAAGCAATCTTATATTTCAAGTTATTTTCTTTTCAGCAAATTCTTTCATTGTGGATATTTACATGTATTAAAGCATCTTCATTTTTTGGTTATAAGTATTCTTTATTCATTTGGAAATAATTGTCTAAAGTTAAGAGATGATTTTCATTGTCTAATTCATTGTGTAGATATTCCATGCTTTATTTCAAGTTGTAGAAATATCTCTAATTGCATATCTCAATAAGTGAACTTTGGGTATATTTAGGCACTGGTCTTTTGTTGTGTCGTAAAAAAAAAGGTTTGTCTATCATTAAAGAAATTGCATTTTGCATTGTTTGTTTGTCATTGGGTTGGGTCTCCCTAATCAAAAACCAAATTAACTCATAGATCATTAATTAAAACTTAACATAGTTAAATAGGGTCTACCCCCCTTGGCTTCCCTAGGAGTGAGCCTAGATGGAAGAGGTTTGGATCGAGGTGACAGTGGGTCTGGACTTAGGCTTGTGCCTCCAAGGACACACCAAGTGGGTTGGAGACTTTTCTACGCTTGTAGGTGTGTATAAGGACAGTAACAGTGCCCAATAGTTTGGGGACATTTCCTAGGGTTCCCCAAGTCCCTAAAACGTTGGAACGACGGGTATGGGGTTTCTTGTCCAACATAGCCATTTTGGCTTATTCGAATCAACATCTTCAAAAATTGCAATGGAGAAACCTCTACATGACTTTGTCCCTTGCAGGATTTCGAACAAAGCAAGGTTGTGCAATGCATCTTAGAAGTATTGCATAGAGAGTTAGTACTAAAGGTTACTTTAGGAAAAAAAAATTGTTCGGGAATTTATATTGTAGATGTCATAATATTTGGTGTTTTCTACTAGAGTAAGTTAATTACTGGACAAACTCAATCTATTTTATGTTGAAATTCTTCCCCAAATCTAGTAAGAATTTAGTCAAAAGTTATAGTTTTACTTGATTGATGGGAACTTTGACAATGGAACTTTGCATGTAGGAGTTTTGGCCCATTTTAAGATGAACCAAATCATCAGAATTTTGAAAAAAAGAGTATATCAAGGCAAAACTTTGCCTCGTCAGAAGAAAACTCACTCCTTTTTTAATAGTCTTTTCTTATAGATCTAGACCATAACTATGATCGCATATTTGTAAGTGTGAGAACATCTATAAGGTTATTTTGTTATCCATATCAAGTGCAAAAATTGACCAACGTTGATCTTTGACATTGTATGCACTTTAATAGACATGCAAGATGTGACTTTCCATGCCACCATTCATTTGGAAGCACCTAGTGCTTATCAGGTATTGATTGTGACACAACCTTTGAGAGGGTGCATTTTTGTCAAACATTTTACAGGCAACTAGTAATAGGGTTTATTTGAGTGAGATTTTCAATTCCAAGTCTAAGAGCTTCATATATAATCTAGGATTATTCAAATCTCCCTCCTAATTGATGTAAAAGGAAACAAAATTTGGTTCATGTTATAGATTTCCTAGAGTCCTATTAACAAAGATTATCTTTTGAAGCCTTTTTGTTAAAGGGAAACACTCCTTTCTCTTCCTTTGCAAGTTTAACTTTGATGTATTCAACTACTTTAGTTGAGAAATTATCACCTCTGTGGAGTGCTTAACCAATTAGAGAAATTAAAGACTGTCTTTAAACTTGATGGTTCACTTTGTAACCATTAATTTGTTAAAGCACACTTCTAGATGGGTCATTTTGAAAAATTACCAAATCACAGCAAAATTATACCAAGGAAATGATTCCATTTGCAACTTCTCTTTTCATTCCATTACATGCTCTATTTAGTGGAATGGATTTTGACACATGCCCAAAAAACATAGGGCATGGAATGGAATGAATTATTTTTCATCTATGCAATAAGGATATGTAAGGTACTTACCTAGGCTTCCACCACTTTAGATGAGCTATGCAATGTAAGCTCGCATAACAGATCAAGGATGTTCACCTACTGCTCTATGTTTGGAGTTTGAAATTGGTGTTGTTACATCTAATTTGAAGTCAATACTTAAACACGTTGGTGGAATGGTAATCTACATGCAAATAGATCAAGGATGTCCACCTACTGCTATATGTTTGGAGTTTGATATTTGTGTTGTTACATCTAATTTGAAGTCAATGCTTAAACTCGTTGGTGGAATAGTAATGTACGTGCTTGAATGCAAGCACTTGATTAGCCACATATTGCAATATATGTGGTCTGAGAAAGGCACATAGGTCAACATCCTTCTTGGAAAAGTATATTTCAAAAAAGGATACACAAAATTGTCAAACTTAGAACTTTTTTAAAATTTTCAATATTTGCATTGTTTTCTTGCCATTTTCCTCTTTGTAAAAAGAAAGATGCATTATTTTGGTGTCTATAATTTTCGATAGAATTCCAGCTAATTTTCTACATGGTATCATCATTTCCCTCTTGATTTTTCGCAAATAGGTCTATGCTTCTTTCTTGTGTGATAAATTGGAATACTCAGTCAATGTTTCTCATAGATTTTTCAATTAACTAAACCTCATACACATCATGTTGGATTGCCACCATCAATTATCGATGCCCAAATCTAGGTGACACGGCCAACAAAATTGATCTCGCCTTTTACTATTTACATTAGTTGTTGATTAACCATGTTAATTTCAATTCATATTCTTCTTTTTCCAGTTGATGCCCAAGTCTTTGATCAACCATGGTGGGAAATATATATTTCCCTCATGTTATTACTATTGGCCAAGTCCTTGATTGACCTCTTCAGAAGTTGTACCATTAGAGTTGCATTTATCGAATTACAAACCAAACGACCTTTTGCAGATTCTTCTAGACCTTTCAAAGCTTGCACATCTTGATCTGATTGAGAGGTTTCAATGGTAGTTTTTCCAAAAGCTTCATTGACCTACATGCTACGTTTTGGTAAGCAACCTCCTATGTTATTGTTCCTTGGCAGTGCATGGCCTGCACACTACCATCTAATCCATAGCCTTCAATGGAAAGGCAAACCTCTCCATTCAACCCAATGCCCCCCTAAATGTTACCCTCTTGAACATCCAACACACAAACTCATAACTCCCAATCTAGAAATTGGCACCACATTGCAATGATGAAGTTTGAGGTGTTAAGAACATTATACATGCTAATCAAATTTTATCTAAAGACTTATCTTACTAGATCACTATAGTGTACTTCCTTATTAGAAAAGTAGAATATTTAGAGTAGAAATAACATAATATAGCAATATTTAAAGCAGAAATGACAGATTATAACAACAATAGGAAATTGTAAAAGAACCAAAATACCACAAATAAAAATACCTTTATTTATGAAAGCAATGTTCACTTGTCTCTTTGAAGGGGCAATCTACAGCGCAAAAGAGCTCCAATTACAATATTCTTGACAAGACATCTCATTATATTGCTTGTACTTCTTTATATAGCTTATGTCTAAACTCCTAAGAACTTTCTAGTAGGTGGAACCTTCTAGTAAGCCTTGTTACAATCACTGCTTTCACAATAGTTTCTATCTAACCTCCTATGAACTTTCTAGTGAAGGAATTTCTAGTAGGTGAAACCTTCTAGTAAGCCATTTTACAATTATTGCTTTCCCATTATATCTACTACATGGGATTTATTAATAGAGATGGACTCAATACCTAGCAACCTATCTATCTACTTAGGGGGGTTAGGGTAGGACCCTAGCATGCCTTCCCCTTATAAAGAAACATTGTCCTCGAGGCTAGAGATGAGGAAATTGCTTAAGGATCTTTGTTGGCTCCCATGTGGCATCCTTGGGCTGTATATCCTTCCACTATATCAAGACCTCTTGGATACTATGTTGATGAAGATGACGCTCTCTTTTGTCGAGGACGACCTCAGGCTGCAACCAAATGGAACCTTCTTCATCCAGTTCTAGAAGGCTAGTTTGAATACAACAATTTGAGACAACCATTTTCATTAAGCAGGATACATGAAAGATTGGATGAATTTTAGAGTAGCTAGGGAGCTCCACTTTGTAAGCCACTAGCCCAATACGTTTGATGACCTTATAGGGGCCATAAAACTTGGGAGCAAGATTTTGGTGGTGGTTGTCCTTGAGTGAGGTTTGCATATACAGTTGCAAATGGAGGAATCATTGATCCCCTTCTTCAAAACAGCATTCAAAACAATGCTAATTAACCTACTGCTTCATATTGTTCTGAGCCATTACCAAATTATCCTTGAGAGTGCGGAGGAGTGTCGAATCAAGTTATGAGGCTTTTGTCTACCTCCTACACCTTAGAGACTCTTGGTAGGATAGCATCAATGGGGGCTTTTGGCCATAGACAGCCTCAAAGGTAGTCATTCGAGTGGCACCATGATAAGTTGTATTATACCACCATTATGCTAGAGGTAACCACTAGACCCGTTGGGACTGTCTCTTTGAAGTATAGCACCATAAATACACTTCCAAACACTTGTTGACAATTTCAGTCTGACCATCAGTTTGTGGGTGATATGTTGTGCTAAGATTCAATTGAGTACCCTGAAGACAAAACAACTCTTGCCGGAAATTGCTAGTGAAGGTGGGGTCACGATCCGTCACAATAGACTGCAACATACCATGGAGTTTAAAGATATTATCCATGAATACTTAAGCGATTGTAGAGGCCTTGAAGGGGTTTCAATGAGCACAAAAATGAGAATATTGGAAAGACAATCAACCACAACCATGATTATAGATTTATTACCAAATTTTGGTAACCCCACAATGAAGTCCATAGAAATGTTAGTCCATACAACTGGTAGAATGGGTAGGTTGTTGTAATTTGCCTAGAGGTTTCACTATCTCTCCCTTGTGTCATTAGCAAATGTCACATTCTGCCACAAAGGTGTGGATATCCTTCTTCATGCCTTCCAAGAAAAATGAACATTTGATCATTTCATATGTTTCATGAAACCTTGAATGACTTGTTGTGGAAGAGGAATGTAGTTCAAATAACACTCATTATTTAAATGTTGATTGCTTGTCCAAATAAAGATGCCCTTTGTAGTGAATCTCTTCATTTTAGTGTAGCGTGGATATGCATGGGGTTCCATTTGAAGTTGTTGGATAATGCTAGCAACCTTGAGATCTGTTGACCATTCATTGTGGATGCCATTCAACTAAACTACTACTATGAAGGAAAGTGAAAAGAGGGACCCTTCCTCTTCATACTTTCGAGAGAGAGCGTTTGTTACCATATTCTCCTTTCCCTTCTTAAAAATTATTTCATACTCATATCCCAACATTTTGGTGACCCATTTTTGTTGCTCGAGGGAAGAAATCCATTGCTCCAAAAAGTATTTTAGGCTCCAATGATCAGTTTTAATTTGGGAACATCGTCTGAGTAGGTATGGACACCATATATCCACAACATGCAATATAGCTATCATCTCCTTTTCATAAGTTTATTTTCTAAGTGTCTCTCATATAGTTGTTTGTTGGTAAAAGCCAATGGGCATCCCTCTAGCATGAGGACTACTTCGATGCATTTACCTAAGGTGTCACATTCCAAGACAAAGGTCTTAGGGAAGTCAGGCAAAGCGAGTATTAAGGTTGTACACATAGCATCCTTCACATCTTAGAAAGATCGTTTTGTCGCATCAATCCAACTAAAAGCATTTTTTTAGCAACGTTTGGTGGGGGGGCACCAAATATCCACGACATGCAATATAGCCATCATCTCCTTTTCATAAGTTGATTTTCCAAGTGCCTCTCACATAGTTGTTTGCTGGTAAAAGCCAATGGGCGTCCCTCTTGCACGAGGACTACTTCGATGCCTTACCTAAGGTGTTACATTCTAAGACAAAGGTTTTAGTGAAGTCAGGTAGAGGGAGTATTGGGGTTGTACACATAGCATCCTTCACATCTTAGAAAGCTCGTTTTGTGGCATCATTCCAACTAAAAGCATTTTTTTTAGCAACATTGTGTGGAGAGCTGCAATTTTTACCATAGTTCCTTATGAACTTTCTGTAATAACCAGTGAGACCAAGAAAACCTCTTGAACTTTTAAGAGTTTTGGGGCAAGGCCAATCCTTCATCGCTTGATTTTTTTGTGGATCATGACTAACAATATGGCCCAAATATTCCACTTTGGAGGCACCAAAGGCACATTAGGACCTCTTAAGAAAGATTTGATGATCAACACGTAGTTGTAAGACTTGGTTGACGCGGGAAACATGACACCATCATGACTAACAATATGGCCCAAATATTCCACTTCAGAGGCACCAAAGGCACATTTGGACCTATTAAGAAAGAGTTGATGATCAACAAGTAGTTGTAAGACTTGGTTGACATGGGCAACATGGGTTTGCTAAGTTTTTGTCGATTTTTGTAGCTTCGGGAAGGTATTCTCACGTGCCCTAGGTGTTGGGCATGTGCAAATCGTTGTGGGCACCACATTACACTCTTCATTTGGAGAAAATCGCCATTGGAATGAAGCTAGGGCTTCATGGGTTCGATAATGGGATTTGTGGGTTTGCATTGGGGCTTCACACCCACAAGAAAGTCTAATTTGATGTTGACTTGTGGACGGGCTTCTATGTTGACCCCTAAGGATTGTATATAAAGGAGAAAGGTCATTGTGATATTTCATATTGTGTAGAGTGTGTGGAGACAAGTATGGAGTTAGCATAAGTGAGTGATCGCTTGTGCTAGGAGGCTTGGTGATTTCAGCAAAGGAATGTATGTAACTTTGACAAATCTGGCCTAGGAGAGAGGCAGTCGTAGAAGGAAGAAACTGTACGAGTCGAGTGAATCGTACGTAAGTGTTCGTACAAGTCTTCGTGCATGTACACGGGTTTTAGTAGGCACAGTGGCGTATGTACGTGAGTTGTAGTTGGAACAGTCGCGTATGTACGCGAGTTGAAGAAAGGTGAGTTGCGTACATCCGTACAGGTTTTCTAGTCAGGAGCAGGTCCGTACATGCTAACGTCAGTAGCAGTACAGGTGACATCAGCAAGTCATACATGTGGTCTACAGCATATTTGTGAGCATAGGAAATTTCCAGGGATTTGTTGAGCTTTGGTTTTCTGATTTTTCTGGTTATTGGAGGACAAAGTTGTCCTCAGATTTTGGTGGATTTGTATTAGCTGGGAGGGTTGGTTTTGCCCTCATAATTTCTAAAATTGACAAAGTTACAGAACAGAAAATTTGTAACTCATGTGTGTTGATGATTCATTTTTTATCTTGTTGTTTCTGCTGCATATATTTTCGGTCAATAATTTTCAGTGTAAAATTGTCCAGTAATAACAGCTAGGGTTTTACTGTTTGCTCACTAGGAAGCAATTTTCAGATCTGAAAATTAGTCACATAGAGTTGCATGTGAAAATTGACATGGAATTAGAGTTGAGGCTTTGAAGAGAAGGGGATCATCTTTGAGACACATAATTGCTACAGTTGGTTGCAGATTTCTTGTTTCTGTTCGAACAGGTCACAAGTGACAGCTCTAAGCGGGAGCTATAGCAGTGTTGAGGAGTTAGCTCTGAAAAGGAGCTGCAGTGACGGTTGCAAGTGGCAACGGGTTGGATGGTCTTTGGTTTGAGACATGGAGCAGACCGTTCATACGAGGAGTTATGGACTATTGTAGTTTGGTGGTGTGGCAGGTTGAGAGTTTTGGTGGATTGGGAGAGAGCTCGATTTGCAGCAATATGTTGTGTGGCAAGTTGCCAACCCTGTGGATGGACTTTCTGTGGCTTGTCATAGTGAGTTGCGATGGGTGCAGCTCGGGTGCTTTGGCATGGATGAAATAGCTTCGTGTGGATGGTCGTTTGACGAGATAGAGTTTTCATCGAGCCAAAGAGTTGCACATTGTCGAGGTGTGACAGTGTATGAGGTATTTGACCCAAGAGGATGAAGACACTTGCAGAGATGAGTTGCACTGGTCTAGAGTGGACTAGACTGAGTGTCCAACCGCAGCTTGGGACAGGTTCAGTTGCAGTGTGTGTGTAGACACAGGTTTAGTTGCAGTGTGTGTGTAGACACAGGTTTAGTTGCAGTGTGTGCGTAGACACGAAGATTTTTTTGGTGACTTGAATGATGGACTTGGGAAGAAGTTCATTGGATGGTCGTGACTTGTGTAAGCAGGATGCTTGCCTTGGAGGATTGCATGGTTCTTGTTCAGTGGGAACCATCAGCACATGATAGGGTCACAGGATTTGTTTGTGAGCTTCACAATGTCTGGCTCAAGTATGTACAAAGAGCTTGGTATGATGACCATGCATGTAGTACATGGATCTGGAGTAGTGGTATTCTGGATGGAGTTAGGGGATGTGTTGCGAGTAGTAAATGTGCTATGGGTGCCAGGAGTATGTTCTCAACCTCAACGATTGAGGAGTAGGGATATGCAGTGTTGTTTTGAGATGGACAGGTGTTATTCGATGCCCAGAGGATCTAGCCCAAGCACAGCAATGGTCCTAGAGTTAGAGAGGGCAAAGTATATAGGCTGAGGGACCAGCCTATGCGTGTTGTGACCAGCAGGAGAAGGAAGACAGTGGATAGGGAGCAGGTAGCTACGAAGGTTGTGTATACTCAGAGAGACTCCGACTTTGGAGGGAGTCAATGGATTCAGAGGGAGTCAAGAGAATCAGAGGGAATCCGACTTCAGAGGGAGTCAAGAGACTCAGAGGGAGAGTCAGTCGCTCAATGGGATCCAACCTTTAGGTCCAGATGGGAGAGAGGCATCTTCCAAGACTGTTAGAGGGTTTCATGGGTTGAGGAGGCTCAAAGGCAGGAGGTTTCTAGGGCATGTGAGACCTCCATGGAAGATCCATTTGTTTCAGCAAGTTTTGCTACAGTGACAAAGGAGGCAGCCAATCAGGAGGATTGGAGAGAAGGATTTGCTTCGATGACAGAGGGAGCAGCCAGTCAAGAGGATTGGAGAGAAGTTGTGGTAGCAGATCCAGGATGGGAGAAAGATCTACTTCTAGGTAAGAATACCTCCCTTGCTAAGAGGGAGTGTTGATTTTGTAGCTTCGAGCAGGTATTCTCACGTGCCCTAGGTGTTGGGCATGTGGAAATCGTCGTGGGAGCCACATTACACTCTTTGTTTGGAGAAAACCGCCATTTGAATGAAGTTGGGGCTTTGTGGGTTTGCGTTGGGGAATCACACCCACAAGAAAGTCTAATTTGATGTTGACTTGTGGAGGGGCTTCTATGTTGACCCCTAAATGAGAGAGGTCATTGTGACATTTCATATTGTGTAGAGTGTGTGGAGACAAGTATGCAATTAGCATAAGTGAGTGAGCACTTGTGCTAGGAGGCTTGGTGATTTCAACATGGGAATGTCTGTAACTTTGGAAAATATGGCCTAGGAGAGAGGTAGTCGCAGAAGGGAGAAAATGTATGAGTGGAGCGAATCATTCGAAAGTGTCTGTACAGGTTGTTGTGCCTGTACGTGTGTTGCAGTAGGAACAGTCGCATATGTATGCGGTTGCAGTGGGCACAGTCGCATATGTACACGAGTTGCATTAAGTTGAGTCACGTACATTCGTACAGTTTTTATGGGCAGGAGAAGGTCCATACAGGCTGACATTAGCAACAGTACACGTGACATCAGTAAGCCATACAGGTGGTCTGCAACAGATTTGTGGGTAGAGGAAATTTCCAGGGATTTGTTGAGGTTTGGTTTTCTGATTTTTCTAGTTATTGGAGGACAAGGTTGTCCTTAGATTTTGGTGGATTAGTATTGGCTGGGAGGGCTGGTTTTGCCCTTAGAATTTATGAAATTGACAGTTACAGAACAAAAAATTTGTGTCTCATGTGTATTGATGATTCATCTTTGATCTTGTTGTTTCCGCTGCATATATTTTCAGTGTAAAATTGTTCAATGATAAGTTATAATAGCTAGGGTTTTATTGTTTTCTCACTAGGAAGCAATTTCCAGATCTGAAAATTAGTCACATAGAGTTGCATGTGAAAATTGACAGTTTTACTGTAGATCAAGATGTCATAAAAAAATACAAGGAAAAAATAACGTCGGAAGGGTTTAAATATTCTATTCATGAGACTCTTGAAGGTCAAAGGTGCATTGCAAAGGCCAAAGGACATCACCAAGAACTCATGATGGCCTTCATGAATGCGAAAAGAATTTTTAGGAATATTCGTCTTCTTCATGCGAATTTGGCGATAGCTCGAGTGGAGATCGAATTTGGTGAAGAATTGATCACCCTTGAGCTCATCCAAAAGGTCATCAATGACTCGAATGGGAAACTTGAATGCCAGTTTGTTCAAAGCTCAAAAGTCAAGACATGTGCACTCAATGCCTTCTTTCTTGAGGACCTGTTATCCCCGATTTCTAGGGATAACTAGGAGATCATGTCTCGAGGCCCACAGGTCCTAGACATGGAGTACCGAGAGAAGGATTGACCTGAGCATGGCCCTGGAGGGCCCATCCTTCTTCTTCTTCATCAGACCTGTCCTGTCAGCAACAGCAGCATCCATCACCATCGGCTTGGACTTGCATCGAAGAAGACTCTTGCTCCATGAGGTAATTGGTCCAGGTATCATGGTATGTGTCATGTTTGATCATTATAACTTTCAGATATATGCATCAGGTTCCTTACATTTCTGACAACTG
>ML841868.1:74120-110289 GCA_009831015.1 Picea engelmannii
CCCTAGGAGTAAGCCTAGACGGAAGAAGTTCTTGTCAAGGTGACAGTGTGGACAAGAACTTAGACATTGTGTCTCCGAGGGCACACTAAGTGAGCCGGACTTAGCTCACGTTTGCAAGTGTGCATTAGGGCGACAACAGGGGGCAAGTCTCGAGTCAAGGTGTTGTCGCCTGATCCTCAATTCCTCCATCTAGGCCAACCCCTAGCGAAGCCAAGGGGGGTAGTCCCTAAAGAAAATATACTAAGGCTCAAAGATTAAATCTAAGAAAAACTAGTATTCTAGGAGTTTATTGCAAAGAACAATACACAAAAAATAATTTTATACTAGCAGCATATATCATTTATTCATTCACCACAATTGCTTATGAAAAAGATATTCAATCAAAGAGATACTTGCATGAAATATAATCAGATAGATATTGATACTTGCAAGTAAATAAGCAAATGATATACTTCAAGAAAAAGGAAATGATTTGCAAATATAAATACTTGAAACAAATGGCTTAAGTAGTAAAATAATGAGACCAGTGCCAAATATTGAGATATGTGTGTAACACTGCTGAAAATGGAGATTGTCATGTGAATGTCTTTGTAAATTTTAGAGTTGATTAATGTTTAGAATGACTTTTATTGCATAAAAGAAAACTAATCTAGACGTGGCCTCTAAGAGGCTATTCCTAAGAGTGGAGGCTGAGCTTGCTGAATATCCAACAGGGAGAGTATCCGTCTAATTTTGCACACAAGCTCAAGAGAATGTGGGAGATCCAACAAGGAGAACCTAAATCTCAATGTTCCTGCTGGATTTCTTACACAAACCCTCTTGTGTTTCCACACAAGTAATAAGTCTTAAAGAATTCCCTAAGAAAAACTAAATTTGCATTGACCAACCCCGGTTCTGCATGGAACTTACTTCCAAAGATTGAGACTAAGCTCGCAGTGGAAGGGTCAGGACCATACACTAGGGAGCTGAGGGGATGGGTTTATTTGCCAAAATAAAATTGCAATAAAGTAAATGATTGTCTAATTACTAAATCCATACTGTCCAGCCTCTTTTCATCGTAAAGCTTAATTAGAGGAGTTGAGGGGATTGGTTTATTTGCAAAAAGAAGGAAAAATTGCTAAATTGAAAATTGCAAAGAAGGAAAACTATTCTAGCAATTAAAAGATTACTTTCCCAAAATGAAATCTAAACTAAGTGTTGTAGTGCTCTGTTATAAATTTTAAAATTACTTTTAGCTTATCTTAAGATGTGAAAAGTAAATTTAAGCTAAAATTGCAAAAAAAAGACACAATCACAACAGACACCATTCCCCCTAGGGGGATGAAGAGTGAGAGCTCGTAGCCCCACTGATTTTATTATGGATTTACAATAGTCTTTTTTGGAGTGACTTGTGATCATTCATTAGGGGGATCACAAGCCTTTACAATGTTTCCAAAGAGTTTATTTGTGAAATTGATGCTCTCGGGGGTCCCAAATAGTGCAAATCCGCCAAAATTTGGCAGGGTCTCCCCTTGGCTGTTCACAAACCTGCAAAAAACAGCAAGGTAAATGGGGCAAAAAATGCCCAAAAAGGTATTGGAGGACCCTGCAAAATATGTTAGAAATGTACAAATTTATTCAAAGTAAAAAAAACTACAAACTATGCTAACAATAGATCAAGAAAGCAAGCTAAAACACAAGTTTTTTTAATGACTTTGTTTGCTGTTTTTGGACAGCAAGCAAAGAGGCACTAAGATTGCCAAATTTTACAATGAAAGCTTAAGAAAAGAACTACCTTTTAACCTCTAAAAATTTCAAAAGGAAAGCATTCTAAAAGGAGATTTTCCTTATGCTAGATCTAAGCATTAGATGAAACTTGAAAGTGCAAAATTAGATCTAGTTTATCTTATGCATGCTAAATAAGAAACTAAAAATTTAATCTTAATTTTCAGATCCAAATACTTGCATGCAAAATAAAGTAACCAAAGGAAATTATATTTCTTTTGAGAAAGAGAGAAGGAAGATTTTGAAAGCCTTGGAAACCTTGGGCAATGTGGGGTCTTCTTGATGGGTCAAAGAGGGACTATCTCTTCTTTGAGATCTTGAAGAATGAGGCAAGTGCAACCGAAGCCCAACCTCCTCTTCAACTATGAGAACCTGCAAACTTGGAGACTTCTTGCTAAACAAATCGTTAACAGCATGGTGCTACCTACACAAGATACTTTAGAATAGCATAAGCATTACCCGAAATGAATATGCAACATAAAGCAATCAAATGGAAATAAGCAATAAGATTACGAAGCAACCTAGCTTTTTTAATCTTACCCTACTTGGAGATAGCTCCACTTGAAGGCCACAAACTAACAATTAGAAGCAAAAGCACAAAAGCAAATTATACCTCACAATTCGGCACTTTCGACATAGGAATTCCACACATAAAACTTGACACACCAATGTAGCCTCCAAAGTCTTTCTTTATTCCACAAATGATAGTACAATTACATCACAAGCCTTCTTTCTCCCCTAATCTAACTAGTTTGCAATGGGAGAGGAATCTTGTATAAATAGCAAAGAGAGTGACAATCCCAAGAGAGGGGGGGCTGCACCACTTGGAGGAGAATGGGTGACAAGTGGAGAAGGAAAGGGAGCCACTTCTACACAAACTCCAACAAATCTCCACATGTGACAATGAGAAGGAGAGGGATGGCGCCACCTCTCAAGAGGTGGGCAGCCATCCTCAAGAGTGTGCCACATCTCCATGAGAGGGGCGCACCTCACCTTTGGCAACTCATCAATCAAGTTGTAGGCTGCCACTTAACTCAAGTGAACTCCTAATGAATTCATCGTTAAGTGCCACTCGCTCCCAATCAAGCTCAGTTAACTCCCCACATGCCAAAACATGTTTGCGGCATGTTTGCTAAAAAAATAGCATTGCTAATTTTTTTCCTGATTTTTGTGTCTTTTATTGATTTTTGTGAGCGAAATTAATTTTTAAGTGATTAAAATCACTAATTCCACTCACAAAAGTGGGTACTAAGGTAAAGTGGGTATTCTAAGTCCAAAAACGAATACCCCCAAGGCATATAATGCCTCCTAGTACCACTTATTTAACTTGGGAAATTATTACAATTAAAATATCTCGATTTTGCAGGAAATTTTATTTTTGCATAAAACATTAAAAAACCTAGGGGGGACGGGGACTTAGCACATTTCCACAAAACTCTAGGAAAATGATTAGCATGGTAATATATATTAGACACTAGACTTAGATGACCAAGCTAAGGCCTAACCATGAGTGTATACTCCAGCTTTGGAAGAATTGCGTGAAAAAACTCGGGAATTTGAAATCGTTAAAAAGCAAAATATAATTAACAAGTAAAAAAAACACTCTAGAGTAATGCACTCATGTCTAAGTCTCAGGAGACTAATCCCTTTACAAGTTCATCATGCTAAATTCATATTATTACAATTTCTCGTAGGGGTATGGAAATGTGGTATAGAAGAAGAAGAAAAAAAACGGGGGGTATAATGGTCGGCTGGACTTGTGAACTCTGAATTTTGAGCAACTCCTTGCTCAATCTTTGATGGCTCAACTATAAGTCCATCCTAGTGCAACTTGGTGGGTAACAGGGGGAGCTAGCTCTGGTGGACCCTATTATCCACCAGGATGGACTTGCAGATGAGCCGCCAAAGATTGAACAACTACTTGTTCAATATTCAGAGTTCAGAAGTCCAGCCGGCCAGTATGGCCCTTTTTCAACTTTTACCAAATTTCCACACCCTGCGGAGAATTATAATAAAATGACTTAAGCATGTGATTTTGTGTAACATGCTTAGCCACCTAAGACTTAGACACTAGTACATTACTCTAGAGTGTTTTTTTACTTGTCAATAATATTTTGTTGTTCCAAGCGATTTATAATTTCCGAGTTTTTTCACTCAATATCCTCCAAAGCTGGAGTAATTTTACTAGTGGATATGACTTAGGGTGATGTTAAGTCTAGAGTCCTATGTATATAACCATGTTAAGCATTATCATAGAGTCTTATCGAAATATGCTAAGTCCTCCATAGGTTTTTTTTTTTTTTAAGTTTTATGTCAATAAAAAAATTTCCGTAAAACGAAATATTTTAATTGTAATTGAGTCATGTATAAAACGGAATATTTTAATTGTAATTGAATCATGTATAAAAAGATGGTACTAGGAGGCATTATATGCCTTGGGGGTATTCGTTTTTGGACTAAGAATACCCACTTTACCTAAGTATCCACTTTGTGAGTGAAATTAGTGATTTTTAAATCACTTAAAATTAATTTTACTCACAAAAGGGTCATAAAAGACAAATAAAAGGAAAAATCAGCAATCCTTAAATCGAGGAAACATGTCTGGGACATGTTTTCCTTGTCTCTATAGTCTACTCAAGTAGTGGCAAGTTGTCTCAAGTGGAAAGCAACTTAATTGGAAGAGAGTTGTCATGAGTTGGACATCCAAGAAGGAAAGACGCACTATCTTATTTGATCACACTTTTTCTCTTTGGAAACATCTTCCTCATCCTTGAGTTGAGTCGTCCTTCTAAATGGGAAACTTTTCCTTTCATGTTTGGGAAGGAAACATCTCTCCCATGTTTAGAAACATCACACTTTCATGCTTAAGACGACTCGCCCTTGTGATGGGAAACATCACGCTTTTGCTTGAGTTAACTTGCCCTCTTTCTTGGGAAGCTTCACACCCTCTCAAGCTATATAAGAAGGTCGACCCCTCCTCTCAAACGGGTTGGAGCTTGGGAAATTGATAATTGTATTGTACTATGCTATTGTAACACTTTTCTCAAAGATTGAATAAAGAAGACTTTGGAAGTCATTTGTGGGTGGTCTCATTGTGTGGATGCTCTTGTTCATGGTGTATATGGTATTTGAGGTAACCTTAGATTAGCTTCTTTTGTCATTAATATTCATTGAGCATATCTCTCGGAAGTAAGAATTATCTAAACTTGCTTGTTTTTATAGTTTCTTATTTCCTTTATATTTGAGAAACAAGAGTGCATGTCTATTTGATTTCATATACATGCTTTCTAAATTTCAAGTGTCGGGAATTGTATGCTTAATGCTTTGTTTGGCAAGAGTTGTTTAGCTTACAGGTTCTCAAGCTTGAAGGAGTGAAGACTTGGAGTTCAACGCTTCATTCTTCTTCAAGATTTTTGTTGTGGAGCAAGAGCCCCTCATCCATCTCTCGAAGGACCCCATAGCCCAAGATTCAAGTCTTGAAGAAAAAAAACTTTTCCTCTCTCTTTCTCAACCTTATTAAATCATACTTCCTTTGGTTACTTTCTTCATGATTTATTAGATCTAGAAGTTAGATCTAGTTTTTTTCATTGCATAGTTAACTTAGATCTAGATTCAGAAATTTTATATCTCAAAGAGTAGATCTAAGTAAAGAACTTCACTTACTTTTTTGCAAGTTTTTCATATAAAATCTTTAGGGAAAAAGTAAAGTGTTTTAAGTGTCTAGATCAAGCTACTTAGTAGCTTTTATTTGTTGTTTCATAACAGCAACACAAAGATACCTAAAGATGGCCCTTTTCTAGCTTCTTAAGTAATCTAAAATTCCAAAAAATCCCCTTTTACACTTAGAAAATTTGCAAAAAAAAAATTAGCTTAAATTTTCAAATTTTTAGACACTTCTTCAAAGTGCTTTTCAGGTGAATTTGAGCTAATTCTTTGCTGGTTTTTAGCAGGTCTGGACATAAACAAGGGGATCTGCTGCTCAAACTTTGAGGATTTGGAGCTTCCAAGACACCAAGAAGTACATTGTACCATTGAAAACCATTGTAAAGGCTTAAAAACTTCTTTGATCTGTTTCTATAATGATCCCAAAGTCTCCATGAGAAACCATTGTAACCGATTAATAAAATAAGTGGGCGAAGGAGGGCCTCACTTTATTTTTCCCTTAAGGGGGATTGGTGCTGTGGTGTGGCTTTTGGTGTGGTTTCCTTTCTTTGGTTTTAAATCTCAATATTTCCACACCTAAAAGATAAGCTAAAAGTAATCACAACCTTAACTTAGTTTCCCTTTTTTTGTTTCATTTTGAAAGTAATCTCTTAATTGCTAGCTTAGATTTATCTTTTGCAAAGTTTTCCTTTTGTTGGAAAAATAAACTTGTTCCCTCAACTCCTCTGAAAAAAGTTGTTCAGTGTGGACAATAGTTTAATTAGGAAACATTTACATTTCTGCAATTTATTTTCAGTATTTTATTTTTCTTTTAAAATAAACATTTCCTCATCAGCTCCCTGTAATGTCCCCATTTTTTGGACATTATTATGTTACAGAGTGTTATGCCTACCAGAGTAGCCAAATGGGGGTGACACCGAGTTCAAGAGTTATTGAGGGGTTTTATTGGGCCCGACTTGCATCGTTCGTCATATTTCATCATAAGGATCCATTCCACACAGCTTGAATTTGGTTTCGTTGCATTCCGACGATTTTCGTAATTTTGAGTTATTATGGGTCATATTTTAATTAATTTCACTAAGAAGGTCATGTTGGGCATAATACTTGGAGAAACCTCTTAGTCTAATAGCTCATTGGAATCGGGAGGAAGAGCACTATAGGATTAGATGATGAGAAGCGACTTTCAGTGGCCGGAGAAGCCATAGGGACGAATAAATCACTTTTTAGAAGCAAAAAGGTTAATTAATTAATAAAGTGATTTAATTAACGAATAATAAAAATAAAGCAAAAGTCACTTGGAGAGAAAAGGTGAACAAGAGGGATAAAAGAGAGATAGGGGCCTCTATTCTCTCATTATGTTGATTATCATTTTGATGTCTGGCTTCTTGCTAGAGAACCCATGATACTTGTGGGTTTTGAGGGTTTTGACTGAACAAACTCTAGAGATCAGCTTGGTTGTGAAAGATTCCACCTTTCCTGATCTAAGCTTGGCCAAGGAAGTGAAAGATTCATCCATCACCATTCTAGCTCAGGTTATATTTGATTCAGTGGCAGTTTGTGGAGGCAGGGCGCATTGTTGGAGGTTTTTTGCAGGTTGGGCGCATCACTTGAGGGAGAGACATTCAATTTGGCTTTGGAAAGCTAGATCCGCGGTAGATCTTGTTCCCGGATTGATTGTCATCACCCCAGCACCTTTTTGCATCAGTATTGGAGACTATACTCCTACAAATTCAATTTATTCTCCAGTGGGGTGCATTTCTCTTCAAGAGGGTGCATTCTTCATCTTGGATCTAGTGTTTTGGAGGGTGAGATCTCACCCAACAGTTAGGAGATTCACCAGAGGGTTTTCCTATCACCCGATCTACACTTTGACAACTGATTTCAATGGATTAGAGGCTATATCCTTGGAGGCCAAATTTGCTAGAAGGGGGCAATACATACAGCGAGGGCTCTTGGATATCTTATGTATTCAACTTGGAGGACTCTTGAGAGTTCTTATCTCCACCATTCTATTGTACTTTGGAGGTACTATCAGCCACATGCATCATTCTTCTCCATGTATTCCAGATCTGCTCCATTTTGTATGAGGTCATTCTATTATGATAAATAAAACTCAGATCAGGGGTATTTGTGGTTATTTCTTGTGTACTTTGTATTGCATCTTGTTGAGTATATGACATTGTTTTATTTACATCATTTACTTGATGTAAACACAATCAAAACCATAACAATAAACCTTAGCACAACTCAAGAGACTAAAATCAGCAAAGTGTTTGACAAAATACCACAACCAGAAAACACTAAAATCTAAAATGTTCCAAGCAAATATGGTTGGGAACATTACAGTGGTATCAGAGCCGATTTCCTTCACCAATCTGTGATATACATTGATGATCTAGAGGAGAGATGGATTTTGCGGATTTTGCAGAAGAGATCATATATTGTAATGAGGAATATTACGCCCTTAGTGAGATATTCAGCGCTCAAGTAACATTCCAACAGTTTGTATCCATCAAAAATCCTAGGTGGAGCAAAGATGAGGTTACACATTGGGCCAAAAAGATGGAAGAAATCCATTATTGGATCAGCATAGCAAAGGAAAACAAAGCCAAAGCAGTCAAGGAGGTAGATATATCACTACCATCAAGTATATGGAAGGAAGCACAGATTGAGCCTACACCCATTAAGTGCAGGGAACTTTGCTATAGTTGCAAAGTGCCTTGGGAGCCAGATCACAGATGTTGGGGTAAAGGGAGAGTGCATTACATTGAGGTGCACTATCACAATGATGAGGAGGATGAGTATGAGGATGAGGCCTTAGATGCCTCATTAGAGTAGTCACAGGACTCTTGCACATTTGATGGACAATTGGATGGACAGGATGATAGCGCATGTTCTTTAGCTTCCCTATCAGACAGTGTTGAGGATTCAACACTTCAGCATACTGGTGACACTTGTGAGGATTCAAAGGAGTTAGCACCTGGTATGAGGTCATGTGTGGGGGATACTGCTCCTCCCATGGAGTTGAGCATGACACAGTCCTTACCTTCTCGGACAGTTATGATAGACATGACACAAGGGGATATCAGTAGCATTTCGAAGGTGGTAAAGGAGCCTTGTGTAGCATTTCAGCACAAGGAACATATGGATCTATAGACCCAGGAGAAGAAGCATGGCTTGGAGCCAATTGACTATATACATACCTATCAGTATGAGGAGTGCGAGTCACCTCTTTTGGGGAGTCTATTGTTAGATCAGGTTGTGGAGACTGACAGCCTGTTGGGATACTCACTTCCAGGACCGGTTTACAGTGATGAGGATACACTCCTTATTGGTCGAGATGACCATATCTCTTGTCTGGACACATCTATATGGGATCCAGGTGCATATGACATTAGCAGAGTGAGCGCACAATAGGATACAGCTGCTCATACAGAATACAATGCGATTCAGATGGGGGTAGCAGTTGGTGATGGTGTGCAGTGGCATACAGAAGGACTCACTAGCATAGTGGGCAGTGGGTAGTTCAGTGCCTTATCTTTTGAGGAGTGTGTTGTTGGGGATTCTATTGTTGACACTAGCAAT
The DNA here is from genome assembly GCA_009831015.1 of Picea engelmannii. NCBI lineage: Eukaryota > Viridiplantae > Streptophyta > Pinopsida > Pinales > Pinaceae > Picea > Picea engelmannii. The sequence continues at coordinate 83,133 of ML841868.1, forward strand.
GAGAGGCATGAGGTAGCAGCTCAACAGAAATGTGATCCGGGGTCATGACACTTGACAGGACAGTTGAGAGTCACTGAGGACATGATCATGGAAGCCACTAGATGCATTGATGATACACACGCATTGGTGGCAGGATATTGTTGGAGGGTCTCGATGGCACATGATAGTTCAAATGGGGGACTTGTCGTTGATGACTTCCATACACCCAGGGAGAGAGTGACTTTGATGAGGGCCGACTAGTAGCAATTATTGATGGATAGAGATTAATTGTTGGAGGTTGGTGAGATGTATCACAGGGAACTAAAGGAGAGGGGGATTGATATGGACCGATTCACTCATGATTTGGTGAGAACACAAGGATTCGTGTAAGGTGCACAGACAACCCTTCAAGAATCAGGGTGCAGATTAGAGGAGCTCCTTGAGGAGACTAGTCAAGGATCCACTACATTTATCTCAACAGAGAGCCAGATGTTTACTTCAGCTACTTCGCCAGAGGATGTTGGTGGTTTGGTAGAGGAGTGCCAAATGATGGAGGTGCATGAGGGACACCCAAGATCACTGATGGATATGGAGAGATATGGCTAGGAGACACTGGAGAATGTCCATGTGTCATAGGGACCACTATTCATGAGAGGTTTGGAGACAGTTGGTCATACACATACACCAAGGGATTCCAAAACCAGGGGCAGTTATGAGGACACTTCCATTTTGGTTCCAGGAGTGTTTGACATCCATGGAGAGGCTGACCCAATAGTACACACAGGATATAGGATTATGCAGGAGGGTTCAGGAGCTTGTATGACTATACAAAGGCATATGATGATGAGAGATAGTTCATGGGAGCATGCAGAGGTGTACAGTGGGATTCAGGAGGCATTGGAGTGCAAGGAGGAGACATACTTAGTGGAGCATGGAGATTCATATCCCCTGCAGTAGTACATAGTTCTGGGAGATCACCTTCATAGTAGCAGTAGCTATATGAGTGATGATGGAGGGAGATTGATTGACCAGCAGTTTGTGGAGTTATCGACTGTTGTACCTGATCGTTGGAGTTCAGTGATGAGTACAGGCCACCACAGACGCCAGTGGATGAGCTTTTGGTCAAGTCCTTGGGATTGACCAAAGGTCTATGATACTTTCCAGTCCTACATACAGTTGCAGTTATTTTTGTTAGTCTTCCCCAATACTTTCATCATAGATAACAACATAGGGGGAGATAGACAGTGGCAGGGGACATGGAGAGTTGGTAGGCAGAGACCACCTGAGGAGAGTGATTTGATTATATACAACAGGATAGGGGTGGTTCATCCGAGATAGTCATATAAGGCTTGGGGCATGGTGGAGAGCATCCTCAGCCATGCGACAGAGTATGTTCCAGAGATGGATACAGGTTCAAAGTCTCAGCAATATGAGGACTGGGAGCAGAGATGGATAGATGCTTCTGATGAGGTCTATGAGGTCAGTTGGAAGGAGGTATAGTCGCAGCAGGCAGCGTCAAGGATTTTGAGGACCATACATGATGTACCTATGGTTGGACAACTAGGCCATTTCAGGACTCATCAATAGGATAGAGAGAGATTCTCCTTGGGGGGTCTCGATGATGATGTCATGAGACACATGGGGTCATGTTTGGTATGTCAGCATCACGATTCAAGGCATGACTCTGTAGTTACCCTTGTTTTAGTGCTGAGTTGGGAGAGTATGCCAGCTTCTCTCGACCCTGGGGCACTAGAGATATATAGTAGGGCTAACATCATAGGGAGCATGGGACTCCGGAGGCAGCAGTGTGGATTGACAAGGAGGCCGAGTTTACTGATTATGGACAGGACAACATGACTATCAACATACTTCGGCCAAAGGTTTACAGTTCTGTGGGCTCCGAGATACTTGGTATGACACCTTCAGATTTATGTGATGTAGGATTTGGTGCTCTTCTAGAGCGCATGAGGGTCTCAGAGACTTGCATGATTTATTCCTTCCATTGTTTGGGGAATTTGAGAGCAAGTCAAAATGAGTATGCTTTGTGGCAGGATGGATCTACTTGGTTGATGTTGAATTTAAAGCAGCTGCAAGAGCCATTCTCCCTGGAGGATGGCCTAAGACCCTAGTTGTGGACTAGGGCCCCCGGTACACTCCTGGGGTTCTTGGTCTGGGACCAAACAGTCAGAGCCATGGAAAAAGACCCTTGTAAGGGCCCCTAGTATATAGTTGGGGTTCTTGGTCTAGGACCAAGCAGTAAAGACCCTTGAGAGGGCCCCTAGTATATGACTGGGGTTCTTGGTCTGGGACCAAGCAGTTAAGTCCCTAGATATGTCTAGGGCCCCCGGACATGTTCCAGGGTACCCATGTCTAAGGCATGGGTTGATCCTTGGTTTTGTACCTTGGTGGATAAGACCCCAGATATGTTCTGGGGCAACCTGGTCCTTGATCAGGTAGTTGTTGGTGTGTGACCCTCTTTGAAGGCGGGCATGACCACATGAGGGATGTATCCCATATGCAGTGATGATAAAGTTAAAAAGGTCACCTTAAGAATTATATGGACAAGTATTGCCACCAAGTAACCCCACCTAAACCCCCACACCCTTGGTTTTGAGCTTGAGTTTGTTTGGGGTTTTGTATTTTTGCTTTAGGGGTTAATATGAAAAATATTAATTAAATGTTTAATTATAACATATTTAATTAATATTTATATTAATTAATCATGTTATTTTAATTATTATTTTTCATTAGCCTAACCCTGGTCTAAAGTGTAAATAAGAACCTTCCCCTCTACTATTTGTACACTCTTATGTTCTCTTCTAAAGTGAGGCCGATTTCTCTTTACTTGATGCGCCCCCCCTTTGCAACAGTAGCTGTGGTCTTCTTGTGACAGTTTGGCCCTCCTAATCTGGCCAGTTTTTCAGCCTCCTGGTTATTGTTGCCTGCTCTTTGATTGGGGATGAGTCAAGGGTTCCTTAAGTTGTCAAAAGCCTTGTTGAAGGGTTGCCTTATGTTGTGTTTTCCTGTGTGTTGAGGATTGAAGTTGTCGCCCTCTTCTACAACAAGTCTGGTACCTATAGACATCTTCCAAGAGGATGTCGTCCCCCTTCTCATTTGCAGATCTGGACCTTTTCCTAAGCCGCGGCCCCTCTAGCTGGTTATTTAAGACAGTCGTACCCCTTGCTATCCTTTTCTGCATAAGGGTTTGATCTCAAGGAATTTCTGTGTGGATGAGGGTTTGATTTCCATAAATTTCTGAGTGATGTTTTAAGTGTGGTTTCTTCTTGGTGGCAACCAGTCTTTTCATTCTCTTGGCAAGAGATCTAACCCTTGAGGTAGATCCATGATTCTTTACTTTTTCTAAGCATATTCTCAGTGGCACTTCATCCCTTGTGTGAGGCATGAACTTCTTCATTGATCAGAGGTAAGACTTCAGAGGTAAGCTACTTTATGGTTCAGATCTAATTGCTATTGTTCAGATCTGTGTGTTTTGATTTTGGAATCCATTATTGTTTAGATCTAACTCAGAAACCTATTGTTTAGATCTGTGTGTTTTGATTCTGGAATCTATTCTTGTTTAGCTCTAACTCATAAACCTATTGTTTAGATATGGTTTGTTTTGATCATTCTGGAATAAGTTATTATCTAGATCTAATTCAGAAATCTAATGATTGTTTAGATCTGCTTATCTTGCTTACTCAGAAATATTTTCCTAGCTTAGATCTAATATTTTTCAGATCTACTATTGTACTTCATGTATGCTCTAAGTTTGATTTAATTCTAGATCATTGTTGTTGTATCTAATAGAAAATTTAAAAGACAGTATTTTCTGGTTTTCTTCCCTAATTCTAACAGTTGAGGATCAGATATATCAGCAGACCATCTTCTTGGTTAGCAAGGGATCTAGATTCAGCCAGAGACGATAATTGGGAGATGGGTTTATGTGAGAGACTCCTTGATGGATGGATATTGTATCTACTTGTTCCGTTGGTAACTATAGCACCACCTTTCACTCACTACTCTGTAGGTGTTACTACACGGAATAACAACATTCTCACTAATAATTAATCACATGCATTTAAAACAAGTTAAACACATTCAACATAGAGTATTCATACGAATTACTGCCATAATCAACAATGAATACTATTTAATATTAATTCATATACACAGCGGAATTCATGATAATATAAGCAACACGGTCAAGAAAAACATGATTAAAGCATAATCAGGTACTTATCTTTGAAACAATGGCAGTTCCACCAACCAAGTGCAGGCCTTCCACGAACCTCCCAGCCTTAGACCGCACTGCTCATCAGCTCAGCGGTGGGTCACCCCCGAGCTGGGACTAAGCTCCACCCCAAGGCAAGGAATCCTAGGCTAGGTTGAGGTTACAGGGAAAACAGCACAGAAATCCGAAAGGATTCTTCCCAAGATGCCATCTTACGCCCACTACTACCAGACTCTCATTCCCCACATCCTGTTCCGCCCGGGAGTATACACCTTCACAAGCACAGTCCATCGGTGCTAACCTCCCTCTCTGCGTCTCGGCAACAGGCCGGATCAGGAAGTCTCAAAGACCGAAGCTGGTGCTGGACACTCTCTGGAAGAAACCGCTTCCCAGCAAACTCTCTCACCTGGAGAGAATTGCCCACAGGCCTGACAACCTGCCTCATCCAACAACAGTCACCTCCCTCACCTGGAAAGAGGTCATACACAGGTTCACTCACAACTTGCACTGGCTAGCAAGCCACGCGCAGTCCAACTCTACGTGGCCACCACAGCCAACCGGAAAAACAAGCACGGGCTTCCCAAACAGGCTTATCAATGGCGCAAGGTCTCACAGGGTTGGTTCTCAGGAACGTGTGACAAACAATCCACGCAGGGAATGACACGGTTTCCACGGCTCAGAACGGAGAGGGTGAACCCAGCCTCTTCAGAAACAAACACAGGCTTCTCCGCTTTCAGAACAGAGGGTATACACGGTTTTTCAGAGCCAAACATAGGCTTTTCGACTCACAAGGAAGCACGAGGTTCTCTACAGAGCTCGGGTCAGTCATACTACTCAGAGCCCGTACACGCTCAGGCAATCTCGGTGGAAATGGGCGAGGAGACCTCTCACGGCTCATCTTGGCCGTTTTATTTGCATGGGTCGGGGCCGACACTTGTTGCCCTGGAAACTGCATGCATTTACCCAGCACGCATCACCTTCCTCGTGGTTAGGAACTTAGGATAAAATATAAATGGCACATGTTCTTTTGGAATAATAATAAAATATTATTCCCAGACTTAAGCCCCCTAGGTTAAACACTTAGCCCCTTTTCCCACCTTCCAGCCCCTAATCCCTTGCCTTCTCTGCGGAAGCTCAATCCCCCTTCACTCATTTATCGTGGTCGGTCTGCACCTGGCGGTGTTTACAATTTTATTAAATGTTCTGCATACATACAAGTACAAAATCAGGCCCTTGGCCTCCAACCCTTAGGCTCTCTGGCCTAACAATCACATAAGCCCACCAGCTTATACAAACTTGGCTCACCAGCCTATAACACATATTTACAATTCATTTCATACATCAGATTTACAACTGGGCTCGGCCTTGGGGACATTACAATCCCCCTCCCTTATTTTTGCACTGTCCTCAGTGCAACTTTGCATAGCATCTGCAAGCTTTTCAAAAAATTTCAAAAAGATGTGGGTACTCTGCCCGCATAACATCTGCATGCTCCCATGTCGCATCCTCAGGACCGTACCAGGTCCACTGGACCTTTACAAGCTCTATAGCTTGATTCCGGAGATGTTTGCTTTTCCTGTCCAATATGCGCACAGAATGCACTTGCAGGACACCTTCTGGTTCCACCTAAATCACATTCCAATCGATAACATGATTAACATCAGGTACATATTTCTTAAGCAGTGAAACATGAAACACATTATGTACAGTCATAGATGCAAGTAGTGCAAGCATGTACGCAACTGGCCCAATCCTTTCCAGGATCTCAAATGGCTCACAAAATCTTGCTGCCAACTTGGCGCAACTTCTCAGCTTCAGGGAACTCCTGTTAGTTTTCACTTTCAGGAAAACATGGTCACCCACTTTGAATTCTCTATGGGTTCTGTTACTGTCAGCGTAACTTTTCTGCATATCCTGGGCAGCTTTCAAATTCCGTTTAATTTTTATCATTTGATCTTCCATCTCTTTGAGCAGCTCAGGCCCAATCACTGCTCTGTCAACTGGATTATCCCAGCTTACTGGTGTGTTGCACTTTCTTCCATAAAGTGCTTTGAATGGGCTCATCTTCAACGATGCATGATACCCATTATTGTAGGCGAATTCTACCAAATGCAGGTAGTCTTCCCACCTTGATGGTTTATCCATCACATACATTCTCAGTATGTCTTCTATTACTCTATTCACCCTCTCTGTCTGACCATCAGACTCAGGATGATACGCTGTACTAAAGTTCAGATTCGTTCCGAATCCTTTGAACAGTCCTTTCCAAAAATTTGAAGTGAATTTCGGGTCCCTATCAAACACAATTGTCTTAGGAATTTCGTGCAAGCATGCAACTTCTTTTAAAAAGATATCAGCAACATCTGCTGCCCTGTGGGTGGTTTTCAGTGGAATAAAATGGGCAGCTTTAGTAAGCTTGTCCACCACCACCATGATTGAATCATGTTGCTTGCTTGTTTCTAGGTAGTCCGGTGATAAAATCCATTGTTACCACGTCCCATTTCCATTTAGAAACGGGTAAAGGCTGCAGCAACCCTGCTGGGTGCCTATGCTCAGCCTTAACCTTCTGGCACTCCATACATCTGGCGATGTATTCAGCGATTTCTTTCTTCATACCCGGCCAAAAATAATGGCCTTTGACTGCTGCCACAGTCTTTTGATATCCAGGATGTCCAGCATAAGCCATGTTATGCATTTCTTTTAGAATTGCCAGCTTCAATTCTTGGACATTGGGTACATACACTCTGTTTTTATACAGAAGCCATCAGTTCCCAAGGTGTAACTTTCCTTGGTCTGTGGTCTCTCACGTTGTTGTAGCTTTGCTACTAAACCTCTGTACTGCAAATCAGCATTTGCAGCTTCCAAAAGTCTGTCTTTAATCTCAGTCATGTACATGCTAATGGTTGTAGCATGTAATTCGTGCACTTTTCTGCTGAGTGCATCAGCCACCTTATTTTCTTTCCCTTTGATATGCTTGATATCAAAGTCATATTCGCACAGAAACTCCAGCCATTTGATTTACCTGGCATTGAAAGTCGACTGATCAAATAAATACTTCAGACCGTTATGGTCTATTCTCAACTCGAATCTTTTGCCCATGAGGTAGTGTCTCCATTTCCTTAAGGCGTGGATGATTGCTGCTAGCTCTAAATCGTGAGTGGCATAATTCCTTTCATGCTCTTTCAGCTTTCGGGACTCATAACAAATTACAAATTCCTCTTGGCTGAGAACTCCTCCCAGCCCCTCCTTACACGCATCGGTGCACAATACGTAATCCTTATTTGGATCTGCAATCTTCAGGATTGGAGCGCTGGTTAGCAGCTGCTTCAATCGCTGGAAGTTGCTCTCACATTCTTCAGTCCACTGGAACTTCTTCTCCTTCCTTTGCAAGGAAGTGATAGGGTGAGCTATCTTTGAGAATCCGACTATAAACCTTCTGTAGTAGCCTGCCAGACCCATAAAAGATCTAACTTCTGCCACATTCCTTGGCGTTGTCCATTCTCGGATGGCCTCAACCTTTTCAGGATCCATAGCGATCCCCTCTTCTGAAATAATATGTCCCAAGTAATGGATCTGCCTTTGTTAAAATGAGCACTTGCTCAGTTTTGCGTACAGCTGGTGTTCTCTCAACACCTGCAGCACCATTCTCAGGTGTTGCTCATGTTCTTCCTCTGTCTTGGAATACACCAAGATATCGTCCAGGAAGACTATGACAAACTTGTCCAAATAATCTCTGAACACTCCATTCATTAAGCACATGAAAACAGCAAGTGCATTTGTCAGTCCAAACGACACCACTGTGAATTCATAATGACCGTACCTTGTTCTAAAGGCGGTCTTGCTGATGTCCTCCTCATTTATTCTCACTTGGTGATATCCAAATCTGAGGTCTATTTTTGAGAATATTTTCGCATCCTTCAACTGATCAAAAAGATCATCAATCCTTGGCAGAGGATACTGATCAAAAAGATCATCAATCCTTGGCAGAGGATACTTGTTCTTGACAGTGACCTTATTCAACTGTCGAAAATCAATGCAAAGTCTCAGCATCCCATCTTTCTTCTTCACGAATAGGACCAGGGCACCCCACGGTGACATGCTAGGGCGAATGTATCCCTTCTTTAATAGCTCTTCGAGCTGCAATTGCAACTCTTTCAGCTCTGGCGTACTCATTCTATAAGGAGCCTTCGAAACTGGAGCTACTCCCGTCATCAAATTTATAGAAAAATCGATGTCCCTCTTCGGAGGTAGTCCAGGTACCTCCTGAAATACGTCCTTAAACTCTTCGAGTACCTCGTGGTCTTCCAAATTCGAGACTACATCTCGGGATGCTTCTTCCACCCGAGCTGCAAATAATTGACAGCCTTTCCGGTAACATTTCTTCAGCTGCATGGCTGAGATTTCCCTAACCACGGCTCTGGGAATTCCTTGGACTGTTACCTGATTTCCTTCTTCGTTCAGGCATGTAAACCTCTTGTTACGGCAATCCAGAAGGGCATGGTGCTGGTCCAACCAGTCCATCTCAATTAGGCAATCGTATGAGCCTAAAGGCAGAATGTTCAATTCAGCCTTAGTGCTCATTCCTTTCATGTCTACTGAACAAGACTTAACTAATTCAGTGACCTTCCTTTTGGTTCCTGTGGCTAACTGCACTAGCCAAGACTTTTCATGTTTTCTCCTTGATAAACGCAAACTTTCCACCACCCTAGGATCTACATAACTATGGCTAGCCCCTGAATCAATTAAAATAATTAGTGGTCGGTTGTTAATCATACCTTCCACTTCAATCATGTGCGATTGAAATTCTGCTTGCTTGTTGTCCAAGGCTGCATAGATCCTCGGCATTCTGCTGCCCATATCCTCCACTGTTTCAGCTTGCTGAACAGTATGAACAGTTCTCGCTTTACCATTTTTATGGGGACAATCTCTGTACTTGTGGTTTCCTTTACAGCCCCAACACTGGATGGGCGTCTGTCTTTGTCTTTGTGCTCCCTCTTCAGTCATTCTCGGCTCTCTAAATGATGGTTGTCCCTAAAGACTGTTTTTGAAAGACGAAGGTTTGTTTCCCTTCTGCCTCTGTTCTTTCTTAAACCTCTTCTGGTCATCCCAAGCCTTCCGAAAGGTAGGCTTTTCTCTTTGCTATTCGTATAAGCATTTCGCCCTTCTTATGGTTTCTTCCATGGTCTTAGGATCGTCATATTGAATCTTGTCACCAATGGAAGGTGGCAGTCCACTCAGATACCTCTGAATTTTGACAGCCTCGTCTTTGATGAACAGAACATACTTCAGTAGTTCCAGAAAACTTCGTTCACACTCATCAATAGTCATGCTGCCTAGCTTGAGTTCGAAGAACTCCTTCATCTTTCTGTCACAGTACCTTTTAGTCAGGTATTTCTTCTGGAAATACCTCTTAAATTCCTTCCAAGTGACCTCTTTCTCTCTGATGTGTTGCACCTGCACAAACTAATCCCACCACATGGATGCTTTTCCTTTCAATTGATACATTGCAATTCTTCCTTCTGCATGGGCGGAATAATTCTGCAGTTGGAAATATTTCCTCATGCCAAGCAACCATGTCTCGGCATCTTCCTCCTTCTTATGTTCTCCATCGAATGTTGGAGGCTTAATCTTGTTCATCTCCCCTTTCAATTCATTCCTTCCAGATTTTAGGTGTTTTCTGGTAGGGGACGGGCTTGAACTACTATGTGTCTCCTTGCCAGAATGCTTCGGGGAGAGATGGTAATGTCTACTACCACTCCTCGATCTTCTTCTCCTCTCGAGGGTTCTGACACTTCTTGATCTGCTTGTGTCACTCTCTTTTTCCAATTTCTTTTCTATTCTTTCCAGGCTCTTCAACATTTTTAAGTTGAATTCACCATGTCGATCCCTGATTTTCATGAGTTTTCGGCTATCAGCTAGACGAGCCTGGGCATCTTTCTACAATCTTTCAATGAGTTTCATCATATGTTCTTCCTTATCCATCTCTTTTCCGTGCCCATTAGAGTTTGTTCCTTCGACTCCCAGGTTGACATTCCTTCCCACCCTTTCGTCCTCTGTTTTGGAGCTATTCTGCACCTCTTTCCATTCCATACTCGGCGTCAGTTTTCGGCTGTCTTGACACTCGTTGAACTCTGCACACACAGCGTGTAGTCAACCGAAGTTTGTCAAGCCCTTAAACCTTCAAGAAAACTTACAATATTCATAAGCCAACGTGAACAAGAAAAACGTTTTGACTTCACAAGTTTTCTGAGCTCTATCCGGCTCTACAAATTCCGGGACTTCGGAACTTCGGAATCTCGGTCCACGAAGATCCAACAGTTAAATCTTCGTAACCAAAGTCACCCTTTCGCAACTCGCGATCTCGCGAGTTCGTGAGTCGAAGACCCTCGACTCATTTCCTCCAAACGCCAATACCCGAGATGCGATGCGGGTAGGGCTCCCTCCTCGCTAGCGCCTGCTACGCATCACCGTAGGCTAGGGCTAAGTGCTAGCACTTCTTCGCCAACTCGCGACTTCGTGAGTTGGAGTGTTGAGCCTTCGTGCTCCTCCTTTGCGAATTCCGAAATCACGAATTACTTTATTCTCCGGGCCCACAACACAGCTATCGCCCTTCACCACAGTGGCACGTGGTACATTCAGGAGGGTCCATGTCACCTTCGGTGACGTCTTCGGGTCCCACCACTCTCACCTGTCTTCTCGACTCACTGGCACGTGGTACGCATTCATGCGCCCACATCCATTCCAAGCAAGGAATCCAACGGTCAGATCCCCTCCTCAGATCAACGACGCAGATCTTTTCGGCATTTCGGGGTTTCGGGCATCGAGAGCTCGTGCACCCCACATCTCGAACTTCCATCTGCCGAAATCCCAAAATTTACGGTTTACTCCTCCACCAAATCGAACGGTCAACTACCTTCCTATGACCTACAATGTAGATCATTTCGAGATTTCGGGTTTCGGAGGTGTTCACCTCTCCTCACTTCCCATCTCCCAAAACGTCGATTTCTTCCTGGACAATTAACGGTCCAGATCTCTCTTAGATCAACGGTTATGATCCAATCATGAAGTCGCGTTTCGTGAATTCTCACGAACTCACCCTTTGACCATTTCAAGTTACGAGTCAGCGAAAGGTTGATCGCCCTCCACGCGTTCTTTCTGATGTACGGTCCTGACTAATTCGGAATTTCGCGTATCGCAATTTCCACACTCCTGTGCAACTCCAAAGGGCTTTAAACCCCGCGCACATTTCCCAGATCTGACGGTCACGAGGGTTCACCTTCCCTCCCGAACAGATCCTAAGGCTCCAGCACTGTTGGTGTGGAGTCCTCTCTTCCTGTGGCCATAGACCACACCGGCTGCGGTTTCACACACTGCTATACCTCCTGAGCTTATAGGCACGGTCAAGTAACTCCTTGACACTCCGGACCATACCAAGGTCCGAAATTGGTCCCTCAGACACAATTTCTCCTCACACTCTCGATCCAAAGACCACTCAACTAGCCCATCTAGGCTCAGTGTCAAAACCTTGGCTCTGATACCAAACTATAGCACCACCTTTCACTCACTACTCTGTAGGTGTTACTACACGGAATAACAACATTCTCACTAATAATTAATCACATGCATTTAAAACAAGTTAAACACATTCAACACAGAGTATTCATACGAATTACTGCCATAATCAACAATCAGTACTATTTAATATTAATTCATATACACAGCGGAATTCATTATAATATAAGCAGCACAGTCATGAAAAACATGATTAAAGCATAATCAGGTACTTATCTTTGAAACAGTGGCAGTTCCACCAACCAAGTGCAGGCCTTCCACGAACCTCCCAGCCTTAGACCGCACTGCTCATCAACTCAGCAGTGGGTCACCCCCGAGCTGGGACTAAGCTCCACCCCAAGGCAAGGAATCCTAGGCTAGGCTGAGGTTACAGGGAAAACAACACAGAAATCAGAAAGGATTCTTCCCAAGATGCCATCTTACGCCCACTACTACCAGACTCTCATTCCCCACATGCCTGTTCCGCCCGAGAGTATACACCTTCACAAGCACAGTCCATCGGTGCTAACCTCCCTCTCTGGGTCTCGGCAACAAGCCGGATCAGGAAGTCTCAGAGCCCGAAGTTGGTGCTGGACACTCTCTGGAAAAAACCGCTTCCCAGCAAACTCTCTCACCTGGAGAGAATTGCCCACAGGCCTAATAACCTGCCTCTTCCAACAACAATCACCTCCCTCACCTGGAAAGAGGTCATACACAGGTTCACTCGCAACTTGCACTGGCCAGCAAGCCACGCACAGTCCAGCTCTGCGTGGCCACCACAGCCAACCAGAAAAACAAACACGGGCTTATCAATGGCGCAAGGTCTCACAGGGTTGGTTCTCAGGAACGTGTGACAAACAATCCATGCAGGGAATGACACGGTTTCCACGGCTTAGAACGAAGAGGGTGAACCCAACCTCTTCAGAAACGAACACAGGCTTCTCCGCTTTCAGAACAGAGGGTATACACGGTTTTTCAGAGCCAAACATAGGCTTTTCGGCTCACAAGGAAGCACGAGGTTCTCTACAGAGCTCGGGTCAGTTGTACTACTCAGAGCCCGTACACGCTCAGGCAATCTCAGTGGAAATGGGCAAGGAGACCTCTCACGGCTCATCTTGGCTATTTTATTCGCATGGGTCGGGGCTGACACTTGTCGCCCTGGAAATTGCATGCATTTACCCAGCACGCATCACTTTCCTCATGGTTAGGAACTTAGGATAAAATATAAATGGCACATGTTCTTTTGGAATAATAATAAAATATTATTCCCAGGCTTAAGCCCCCTAGGCTAAACACTTAGCCCCTTTTCCCACCTTCCAGCCCCTAATCCCTTGCCTTCTCTGTGGAAGCTCAGTCCCCCTTCACTCATTCATCGTGGTCGGTCTACACCTGGCGGTGTTTACAATTTTATTAAATGTTCTGCATACATACAAGTACAAAATCAGGCCCTTGGCCTCCAACCCTTAGGCTCTCTAGCCTAACAATCACATACGCCCACCGGCTTATACAAACTTGGCTCACCAGCCTATAACACATATTTACAATTCATTTCATACATCAAATTTACAACTGGGCTCGGCCTTGGGGACATTAAAGTTGGGGATCTTCGAGAGGTTCATGGTGTTGTTATCTTACGGGACTATACTTCATAGGACACTACAGTTCGCATCTTGATATGGGATCCAGGGATTGGAGTGCTTGGTAATCCAGAGTTTGATGGGGTCAAGATCTGAGAAGAGTAGTTGCTTGGGGAGTTGACCGAGGATTGGGTGCACATGATCATTCTACTCATCAGGAGCATTTGGATATCATGTATGGTGAGCACTTGGAAGGGCCATGTCATGAGGAGAGCTTACTATAGGCCACACAGGTGGATATGGGATCCTAGTATCATATACAGATTGATTCAGTTATTGCTTAAGGACAAGCAATACTCTAGTAGGGAGCACTGTAATGTCCCCATTTTTGGACATTATTATGTTACAGAGTGGTATGCCTACCAGAGTAGCCAGATGGGGGTGACAGCGAGTTCAAGAGTTATTGAGGGGTTTTATTGGGCCCAACTTGCATCGTTCATCATATTTCATCATCAGGATCCATTCCGCACAGCTTGGATTTGGTTCCGTTGCATTTCGACGATTTCCGTAATTTTGAGTTATTATGGGTCATATTTTAATTAATTTCACTAAGAAGGTTGTTGGGCATAATACTTGAAGAAACCTCTTAGTGTAAAGCTCATCGTAATCGAGAGGAAGAGCACTATAGGATTAGATGATGAGAAGTGACTTTCAGTGGCCAGAGAAGCCATAGGGATGAATAAATCACTTTTTAGAGGCAAAAAGGTTAATTAATTAATAAAGTGATTTAATTAAGAAATAATAAAAATAAAGTAAAAGTCACTTGGAGAGAAAAGGTGAACAGGGAGGATAAAAGAGAGATACGTGCCTATATTCTCTCATTATGTGATTATCATTTTTATATTTGGCTTCTTACTAGAGAGCCCGTGATACTTGGGGGTTTTGAGGGTTTTGACTGAACAAACCCTAGAGATCAGCTCAGTGGTGAAAGATTCCACCTTTCCTGATCCAAGCTTGGCCAAGGAGGTGAAAGATTCCTCCCTCACCATTCTAGCTCAGGTTCTATTCGATTCAGTGGCAGTTTGTGGAGGCAGGGCGCATTGCTGGAGGTTTTTTGCAGGTTGGGCGCATCACTTGAGGGAGAGAGATTCGATTTGGTTTTGGAAAGCTAGATCCGCAGTAGATCTTGTTCCCGGATTGATTGTCATCACCCCAGTTCCTTTTTGCATCAGTATTGGAGACTATACTCCTACAGATCCAATCTATTCTCCAGTGGGGCGCATTTCTCTTCAGGAGGGTGCATCCTTCATCTTGGATCTAGTGTTTTGGAGAGTGAGATCTCACCCAACAGTTAGGAGATTCAGCAGAGGTTTTTCCTATCACCCGATCTACACTTTGACAATTGATTTCAGTGGATTAGATGCCATATCCTTAGAGGTCAAATTTCCTTGGGTTCTTACAACCAGAAAGGGCGCACTTCGCTAGAAAGGCACAATACATACAGCGAGGGCTCTTGGATATATTTTGTATTCAGCTTGGAGGACTCTTGAGAGTTCATATCTCCACCATTCTATTGTACTTTGGAGGCACTATCAGCCACGTACATCATTCTTCTCCATGTATTCCAGATCTGCTCCATTTTGTATGAGGTCATCTATTATGATAAATAAAACTCAGATATGAGGTATTTGTGGCTATTTCTTGTGTACTTTGTATTGCATCTTGTTGAGTATATGCCATTGCTTTATTTACATCATTTACTTGTTGCAAACACAATCAAAACCATAATAATAAACCCTAGCGCAACTCAAGAGACTAAAATCAACAAAGTGTTTGACAAAATACCACAACCAGAAAACACTAAAACCTAAAATGTTCCAAAGCAAATCTATTTGGGAACATTACACTCTCGGTGCATGCTCTAAACCCTTGTGAGCTTAGCTCAATCTGGGGAACTCATCAGAATCGGGATGGTCAATGCGGAGTAGTTTAATAAGACAATCTTGAAAGTTACTATTGCTTGGTTTAGAAAATCGCCTAGAGGGAGTGTGTGAAGTCAGATGAGAACTTTGAGATCTAGGTTCTCCCCATGTTGGACTTGCGACACCTCTAGTGATCTTGTTGGTGAAGCCATTGGGTTTCGGCAAGTTCTCAGCAAATTTCTAGGCTGAAGGGATAGTCTCTTGAGAGGCCAAATCTAGTTTAGAGTTATTTTCTTAAAACAATTTGTCTCTTGCAAAGCAATAATTTAATCTCATTAATCTACTCTAAAATCTATCTTAAAGACATCTCCACAAAGGAAATTTACACATTCAGCAGTAGACGATCTCATATTTGGCACTGGTCTTAGTTACATACATCAAGAAGCCATTTAATTTAAGTTTATATTTATTTCAAAGCTTTTCATTATTTTCAAAGTATTTAATTTGCTTACGGTTGTTCACTTGCAAAGCCCCTGTATCCTTTGATCATATGATTATGCAAGCATTTCTTTAATTGAATATCTTTTTCCATAAGCTCTCACTTTGTGAATGAATGAATGTTATATGTTGCTAGTATAGATTTGCTTTTGTGATATTTGTCTTTAAAGGAATAAACTCTTAGGCCTTTTTTCTTGTACTTAGATTAGTTCAAGCCTTGGTATATTTTCTTTAGGGACTACCCCCCTTGGCTTCGCTAGGAGTTGGCCTAAATGGAGGAGTCGAGGATTAGGTGACAACACCTTGACTCGAGACTTGCCCCCAAGGACACACCAAGTGGATTGAAGATTTCTTCCACGTCACCCAAGTGTGTAAAAAGGTGACAACAGACCCTAATACACTAGCATTATTTGCACTCTTGATTTTAGATCATTGCCCATTATACATCCTTCTTCCAAATTTGCTCTCCGCTTCTGGAGTTTAGTTCTAAGGCTTTAGCTTAGATTAGCACTTTACTTTCTATATCTTGGTTTTTATAGGAGTAATCTTTGAGCTCCCACTTTTTATTGACATCATTGTATTTGGCCTTACTTCAGTGATCATTTGTTGGACATTAATAAAATTATCTTATCTGGTCTTATCTTATCATCTTTGTTTAACAAATTTTCCTCGTGCTAAATTTTGAGCAGAAAAAGTGTTGTCTTGCCCAAAGTGAGGCGCTAGCTTTAACCCTAATCTGGGCATTTTGATGAGGTGAATGATGAATCTTCAGCAAAAGAAGGGAACCATCAATTTACAAAGATAATTTTCATCTTAATTGCCTAGTAAAGGAGTTTTCTTGTAGAACAAGTGATCTTCTTGGTTCGTATCTTTAAGAGACAATCAAATTGGTGGAAGGCATCGCCTTGCTCAGCGAGCAACCTCCTAGTGCTTTCTCAATAACAAGTTTTGATAAAGAGGAGGGTGATTTCTTGCCAAGCAAGGTATCTTGCTTTTAGATTCTAGAACTTTCTAAATTAAGCCTTCAATAAAACAACCTATCTCAACGACATTTTTCTTTGCTTTCATGGATATTTTGAATATCGATTAAAGTTGGAGATGGGTCCCATCTTTATTCCTTATTTAGGCGCTTTGTTGAAGTGAGTTTCCATCTGTTATACGGCCTAAACAAGGTGTTGTATAGGAGATAATCTCAACATATTTCATCTAGTGAAGAACATACATGGGACCTATTTTTACCTGTTGTCCCAAAAATGCTTTGTGTGATCTTGTGTTTGCTTTAATGAGTTAACAGAATGCTTTATTGGATCTCCATGCTGCATGAAGATGTAACAAGTGTGCTTTCATCTATTTTAAGAAGTCCACTTCAGTTCACTTAAGTTTATGTGTTTTTCTAAGAGTGATTTGCAGCAGCTTTAAAATCTCGTTTTCACCTTGTGAGAAAAGCTGCATAACAAGGCTTTGTTGGCATGCTATTGTGAAATCCATTATCTTCTGTCTCTGACACACTTGAGCGCTCTACAAAACATGATTTGGGTGATGAGACGTAGTTTATTTTCAGCAATAATACTTTCGGATTGGACACATTGGCCCCACTGGTAGATAGGGTGAGTTTTTTTGATGGAGATTTTGGTATTGTTGGTTTCCTGTTATTGGCAAAAGCAGGGCATTGCTTGTGACCAGAGTTATGCATGAGTGGATAAGGATATGTCCACTAACCCCGGGGGCCTCTTTTGGGGGAATATTTAGATAAACACATGTTCTAATCTTAGAAATGATCAAGCCTGACATTACATGGCAGTGAATTTTGAGTCTAGGGTTTTTGTTTAGTGAAGTCAAAAAATAGACTAAGCCTTAATTATTTAAGGAGGTGGAGCTCCAAAAAGCAAGCCACTAGTGCCTTGAGTTATCACTTCGCTTCTTGTCTCCTATCTTGCTTATGAACTTAAGTTTTTTCGCTAGCATTGAGTGTTGGAGCTCGTTGAAATCCCTCATGTTGCTTTCGTAGCAATTTTCATCAACTAGTGTGAGTGGACAGGAGTTCTGAGGCTTGATCTCCGGATGCCCTTAGATATTGGAATGAGAAGTCAATCTGATATTTCTCAGATCAATGTACTTGGTGCTCTTCTGATTGATGAAAGAACACTTTTCATCCTTGGCAACCAATTTGAGCATGTTGATGGTGTGAGACTTCTGTTTCTTAATAACTCTCTTACTTCAAGATTTGAATTCATAGGATTCTAGTGTTGGTAAAATTATTTTGCTTTGTTGGTTTTCCTCTTTCCATACACCATGCCCTTTCCAACTACCACACAAGTCAACGTATCAGGTTAAATTAGAAGAGATTGGCATATTGTTTGGAAGATTTTTGTCACTGTTTTAATTTTTAGAGTTAGTTCGCTGGTTTTTCAAGAAGACTTTCAGATTCAAGTATTTATTGCTGCCTATGAAAGTTCCTAGTCAAAATTGGTAAATTGAAGTTCCAGATATGCAATTTTGCAGATCCAGAGAATATTTACTTCAGATTCGCGATATATGATCAATTAAAGATATACCTGTTGTAGATCTGGGTTGATATCATAAATCGCTATGAAACAGGCAATAGTGACCTCCTAGATACATACATATTTCATAATATGATCTATTTTTAAGAATTTCAAAAGTACTATAAACAATACTACTCGCAGAGCAATGCATTAAAATTTTTAGGCCAAGACTATTTTGTGAGCATCATAGAAGAGCACTAGAAGTTTTTCAATCTTTGTAAATCCTTTATCTAGACAATTACCGTTGTAGTTATAGCATTTAGGTTTGAGTAAGTCTTGGTTTTGCCAAAATGCTTGTAACACTTCACGTGAATGAAATAAAAAGAGATAAAGTAATACTCTAAGATAGTCTAGTCAAAGTATTTCGAGTCTAGATTTAAATTAGTCATTTTCCCTTTCTATAAATTTCATTAAATTATAAAAATGTTAAGTTGAGTTTGTTCACTTAAAGGTTTGTAGATCAGATTGTTTTAAGACTCAAATTGCCATCCTTCAACTAAATTCTGCCTTGTTAGCTGACAAAATACAATGATATAACTAACACTTTAGTAAAAAATAATAACAAATGAATATAGTCACCAAAGTAATATGAATTCCAGTAGAGAATATGCATAGAAAACAATGAGGTATCTCAAAAAACCTGTTAACCAAAAAAAAATACTATATAAATGATTTTCTTATACATTTATTATCTATGTTTAAATATTGATGAACATATTTAGTTCAAATATGCATAGCCCTTTGTCATAAGAGATCTTGGAGGACAAACTCGGTTTTTTGGGTGGGCTTAATTTTTTTGGCAAGGAAAAGTTCTGCCTTAATCTACTCAGTTTTTTCAGATTCTGATGATTTCAGTCGTTTTCAAATGGATCTATTGCCGTCCTAATACACACCTACAATCGTGGAGAAGTCTTCAACCCACTTGGTGTGTCCTTGGAGGCACAAACCTAAGTCTAGACCAACTGTCACCTCGATCTAGACTCCTTCCGTCTAGGCTCACTCCTTGGGAATCCAAGGGGGGTAGACCCTATTAAACTATGTGAAGTTTTTATTAATGTTCTAGGAGTTAATTGATTTATTGATTAGGGAGACCCAACCCAATGACAAGCAGCAATGCAAGGATGTAACTCTTTCAATGACAAGCAAATCTTTCACTTTAAAAAACTATAAATAGACCAGTGCCTAAAGATTACCAAATCCGACTTATTGAATTATGCACAAGTAAAAGATATTTATACAAATTAAATTAAAATAAAGAATGGAACAACTTACACAATGACTCAAATAATAATTTTATACTCAAACAATTGATTCTCTAAGGAATGAAGAATACTTGCAATAAAAAATAAAGAATGCTTAGGAAACGTAAATATTCACATAAAAATAACTTGTTGAAAATGACAGAATGAAAGTACTTGAAAATGAATTGCTGAAAAGAAAATTGCAAGGAAATGTAAAGTGAATGTGTTGCAATGTGTGTAGGTTGTTTTTAGTAGATATTAGGTCTCTCTTTGACTTGGGGGGAATTAAATGTGAAAGTTGCAAGCCTGCACTATGTTACTACCCCAAATCCTTATCCCTTCAACCAAGAGGAAGTGTTGGGTGCTCAATAAGAAGAACAACAAAGGAAGTGTTAGGTTCTCAATAAGAAGAACAACAAGGTTCTCCCCTAGCTCCACAGGTCAAATCCAAGATGCTTGGGCACTCAACAAGGATAACACGTTGTACCGTGAAACCGTCCCCGGCTTCAACCCCTTCTGGCCTCCCAAGTCACCCATTTTTAATGGTTTTAGCAATAATAGAATTAGGTGCCTAATTAAACTAGCCACGCAGTCCTTTGTCCTTTCTTGTTACCCAAGATCCACAAAGTGGGAAGGGAAGGGAATACGGGGCAAAAGGTGGGGCACGAGTTTGATTACTTTGCAAAGAAAATAAATTCTAACTAGTCGTCACGATATTGAAAAGGTGGCAGAGCCACTCACATGCAAGGTGTGGGCACAAATAAGTAATTAAAATAACTTGAGATAATGAAATAAACAAGCTAGCCACACAACTTTGCTTTAAGGACAAAAGTGGGCAAAATAAAACAACTTTACAAGCCTCACAAATATGGCACAATGTGGAGGACAAGCCTACCGATTTTGTGCCAAGGTGGGCAAAAGAATTTAAGGAAAAAACTAAGCAAATCCTAGCCACTCAACCTTCTCTTTATGGGAGAAGTTAAGCAAACAAATTAAGCAACTAATCTAGCCAACACAATATTGCAAGGGTGGCAAAGCCACTCACATGCAAGATGTGGGCAAAGCAAAACTAGAGAATACTTTACAATTTACAAATTATGAAATGATAAAAGAATGCAAGCCCAAGAGAGTCTTTTGGGCTGCTTACAATGATTTGGAAAGCAAGAAGAGGGAAAGGGTTTTGCACCAAGGCCTTTGGATGCTTCCTTGAGCTCCTTGTGGCCAAAATTGGGCAGCACCTCCCCTTGAACTGGCGAAAACCTGCATAAAACAGCGAACAATGTTTGCTGGAAAATGCTAAAGATCACTTAAAACAAGTTAGTTTTGGGTTAGTATATAAACAGATAATTTCATGTACAAAATCTGAACTTGGAAAGTGATTTGAAAGCAATATTTAGATGATCATATATGCAGAAAATAAGTAAATAAGAGCTGAAAATTATATCAGAAATTTAGGTGAAG
Source organism: Picea engelmannii (assembly GCA_009831015.1). NCBI lineage: Eukaryota > Viridiplantae > Streptophyta > Pinopsida > Pinales > Pinaceae > Picea > Picea engelmannii. The sequence continues at coordinate 104,139 of ML841868.1, forward strand.
TGAAATGAAGCTTTTGGAGTACACTCCTCCAAGCTTTGGGTAACCTGTAAAGCCTTGCTACACAATGAGGCAAGAAGGTGAGATCTTCTAAAAGGTTTACAAAATACTTTGCAAACACTAGTAATAGCAAATCACATAACCCTATAGCAATACTAGTACAGATTTATCCCCAGCAAAATACTTTTCTTGGGGTTCTTCAAGTAAAACAATGTAAGCAATAGGTTAAGCAGAAATTCACAATATTACCTCAAGCAAAGGAAAACACCATATAAGAGCAGCCAAAAAGCACCGAGAATACACCAAGAGAACACCGAGAGTTCCTCCAAAGCTTCACTTCTATTATTGAAAAGAGTGGTTGCAATATGGCAGCAATATTACAAGAGAGAAAATGGGGGAAGAGCAAGAGAGAGTGAGGAGAAAATTGGGCAACATGGAGTTGCTCTGAAATTAGATGCAAAAAGAGGAGGGGTGAGCTTTGTTTTAAGGGAGAGAGGAAAGAGAGACCCCCTTGCATGCTCTCCAAGTGGCACTCATGCAAGAGGGAGGGTCCACTCAAGGGGGGCGCACCACATGAGAGAGGGGGCGCACTTAGGGAGAGAGAACAATGGTAAAAGGAGGTGGGAACCCCCTTTTGGTGTTTAGACATCCTCTCCATGTTCCAAGGGGTGTGTACTAAGGTGTGGGGGCCTCTCGACCCTTGGTTTCGTCTTTTTCCACATTCACATGAAGAGGGGGGACGCCCCTCTCCTTAGGGAAACTCAACAAAAGTTTAGAACTTGGCTATGGGGGGTCCTTTCTTACTTTAGAACCTTTTCCTAACTTAGGAATGACCTTAGGAATCACTTCCCCCTCTTTTTCCATGACTTTAGTCACTTTTACAAAATTTGGTTTTTTTACCTTAGCCAATTAATTGTTGGTTTTTGACTGGCTTGGACTCCTCATGGACAATCACCTAGCGAAACTTGTCCAAATGAGCTGAAACTTGGTCCAAGGATGAAGGGCATCATAAGCCATTTGATTTGAGTACCCATACCCCTATACAAAATCCCCAAGGACCAAATTTTTACATTTTACATCAAAAATAATTAAAATTTCTAATTTACGGAAAATTTTAATTATTAAAAATCCTATCAAAACCTAACGGAATTCCGCAAAACTCCAGAGAGATCATCATATCAGATTCAGGGAGAACCTTCTGACCCATTTCAGAGGAGCTCAGTTTGAGACCCTTATTAGCCGATTACGACAGAGGAATCACTAGGGCACAGTTTCTAGCAGCAGTGGAGGCGCATTTCCCCAGGGGGATCCATCCTGTTGATATCATGGTAGCTGCGGGAGGTATTAACCTCCATTTGTGACCTTTGACAAGATTAGAATATTTCGGAAGCAAGAAAAGATTTGGATATAACCCTAGAAGAGAAGGCGACTAAAGGAAATATTATATACTAAGAAATTAGCACCCAAAATAAGAAGTCGGCCAGGCAGTCTGGTAGAAGCAATATAAATATAGGAGGTCAGTCTTCATTTTTAGCCAGAATTCTCAGAACTGCAGAAGTACACTTGTGCGCACTGCAAAAGGCCAGTTGTGCGCAAGTCTGGGGAGCAACTGTTGTCAACAGTTCTGCAATCTGCATTTTCGGTTTTTCTAGGTTGGACTCTCTGATCAGTTTTGGTTATCTTTGCTTGGTGCATTAGCCTTGGTTGGCTATTGGTTTGTTGCCAGAAATTCTTCTCTCTATCAAGGTCAAGGCGCTCCGGGGTGGCATTAGTGCCTATGGTTGGGTGACAATATTGCTATATTGTCTATGGTTAAACGAGCACGTCCAATATTCTAACAGGTTATGGGCCCATACCTCCTTCATTCAGTCTGACCACTAGAAGGGAGCTAAGCCATAAGGTTACCAAGCTCGTTGAAGAATTGTCGCTAGGGTTTCTAGCGGGTGCAGTTACTAAAGCATTGCCGCTAGGGTTACTAGCAGGTGCAGTTGCAGAAACCCTAAAACCCTTGTCTAGCACCTTATGATGGAATACCTTACTCAAGGAGAAGATGTTCAAGTGTGCCTTAGTCCAGCGCACCTCTTGGCACTCTCAGAAGGCAGAAACGTCAAGGTTGAAATTTTGGGTCAAAGCTTGACCAATTATCAGTCAGCAGAAGTCATGAATGAAAAGACAAATCATCTACACTACTCAGCACTCACAAGAACTCTTGAAGATGACATGTGGATAATTGACAGTGGAGCTTCCAGACATATGACAGGAGATCAAGCCACTCTCCAATCTAAATGAAAAGAAGACATCGTACAAGGTAGAACTTGGAGACAAAAACACTTACCCAGTCGAAGGAATTGGTCAAGCCTCCGTCAAATTGAAAACAGGTAACAATGTTCATTTGAGCAATGTCCTATATGTACCTGGTTTAGAAAAGAATCTTGTATCCATATCTTGCCTAGAAGATGAAGGAAATAGAATAGCCTTTGTAGATGGAAAAGTATTATCTTGGCCTAGAGACTCTAGCATAGAGAATGCTAGAGTTATTGGAACCCGTGAAGGAAGACTATACAGAATACTAGAACGAAATGATGAAGCCCTTGTACATGATGCAGTCAATCTCAATGAACTTTGGCATAGAAGGTATGCTCATATCAACTATCAAGCATTACCCTTCCTCAAAAAGATGGTTGAAGGAATACCAGAACTACAGTCTACACATGAAGGAATTTGCAAAGGATGTGCTCTTGGTAAAAATGTTAAGAAACCGTTCTCCAGAAGCAATAGTAGATCTAAGGAAATTCCAGATCTAATACATTCATATGTTTGTGGTCTGATGCCAGTCAAATCTCTAGGAGGTTCTCTTTACTATGTAATATTCATAGATGATTAATCGAGAAAGACTTGGTTATATCTCTTGAAGACAAAGGACGAAGTATTCAGCAAGTTTCAAGAATTCAAAGCAGAGATAGAAAACCTCACAAACAAGAAAATCAAGACCTTGAGAACAGATGATGGAGGAGAATATACATCCAAGGAATTTGTTGCCTTATGCAAATCGGCAAGGATTAGGAGGGAGCTAACTATTCCTCATAATCCTCAACAAAATGGTGTAGCAAAAAGGAAGAACAGATCTATTGAAGAAACTGTGAAGGCACTATTGAACGATCAAGGTTTATCTATGTATCTATGGGGAGAAGTAGCCATGACAGCAATATATGTTCAGAACAGAAGTCCTCACCGCATATTGAAGGATATGACTCTAGAAGGAGCCTTCTTAGGAAAGAAACCTAGTGTGGAACACTTAAGAATCTTTGGATGCCCTGTTTACTTTCACATTCCTAAGGATAAAAGGAATAAATTAGAACCCTCAAGAAAGAAGGGCATATTCATGGGATACAGTGAATCATCCAAGGCCTATAGAATCTATAACCCAGAACAACATAAGATTGAAGTCAGCAAAGTCGTAACCTTCAATGAAAAGATGGCTTTAAAGAAATCCATAGAAGAAACTATAGAAGAAGAAGAGTATGAAGAGCCTATTGAAGAAAGCACATGTCTTCCAAAAAGTCAGAATGAAGAAATAGAACAACTCGATCATCCAATGCAACCATGTGAGAAACTATACCCAAAACCAAGAAACAACCAGCTTGGCTTGAAGCTACTATACAAGAAGCAGAAAGACTCAAATCCCCAAGTGGCACCTTCAGAAAAAGCAAGAACCCCAAGAGGCAGCATGTATGACAAAGCTTCTAGACGAAGAACCCACCACTTTTGAAGAGGCAACTCAAAAGAAACAATGGAAAGAAGCCATGACAGAAGAACACCAGTCCATCATGAAAAATGATGTATGGGAAATTGTGCCTAGACCTAAAGAAAAATCAGTAGTAACTTCAAAATGGGTCTATAAGATCAAACATGCAGCAGACGGAAGCGTGCACAAATATAAAGCAAGGTTCGTAGCTAGAGGGTTTTCCCCTAAGGAGGGAGAAGACTATGACGAAACATTCGCTCCTGTTGCCAGATATACTTCTATTAGAGCCATTATGTCTCTTGTTGCTTCCATGGGATGGAGTTTACATTAGATGGATGTAAAAACAACTTTCCTCAATGGAGCAATCGAAGAAGAAGTATACATTGAACAACCTCAAGGATTTGAAGTACATTCCATAGACACTCATGTTTGCAGACTAAAGAAATCTTTATATCGACTCAAGCAAGCTCCAAGAGCTTGGTATGCCAGAATAGACAGCTACCTAATGAGACTTGGTTTCTCCAAGAGTCATGCAGATCCAAATCTTTACTACAAAGTCGTGAACAATGCACTTGTGATTTTACTGCTATATGTCGACGATTTATTATTGACAGGTGAAGAGTATCTCATCATCCAGTGTAAAAAGGAACTAGCCTCTAAGTTCGATCTGAAAGATCTTGGTCTCATGCATTATTACTTGGGACCCGTGCAATTAAAAGAAAACACAGGTGTTTACTTTAAAGATCTCGGGTATAAAAAAAAACACGTTGGAGTAAAATATTCCTGAATTCCAGAGATACTATAATAAATGGTATCGTGACCCGTGCACACATAAGTGGATCAAAGCCCACCCCCATGTCCTTCAACTTTAAAGTCCCCGAGGTGTAGGACAATCAGTGACGGAGTGTGTTGTTAAGCCACTCTGTGTTGAAAAGTCACCGGTTCGAAACCTGCGGGGACAAAAAATCCAACCATGTTAAGGGTTGGTGTGGCTCAGGCCGAGTGCGATCCCCAGGTGATTTTGACGGCTTAGCTGCCCCTGAGTCGCGGTTTCTCAAGCCACAGGTTAATCCCGATGCCAACAGGTTCGGCCAAATTAACAAACAAAAAAAAAAATATTCCTGAATTAATAATATTCCTAAATTAAAACGCTCAGTTAAGACACACACCAGTAAAGGAAATGCAGGACGCAGACCTCAAGGCCATTAATATAAGGAATCACAGTCAATTTAAATGTAAAAGGCAGAGCCATATTTCAGTAAAGAAAACGCCTTCACCCCTTTAAAACACAAAGCCAATAACCAGCAATATAACGCAAACAGAGGCGGAAGAACTCAAGGATCTAAACAGAAGGATCACAAAAAATGCTAAATCAAGGATTCTATCAGCAGTTTAAAAAAATAAACAAAAACTAAATGAAAACTCGGCTCATTACTAGTCATTTGACAAACGAAATCGAACTCTCATTCATTAAAATGCCTGGATGGGCTTCAGGCTACCATAGCCCCTATCTATAACCATTCGGCCAAGAAGAGTGTAGGCGATGACTCCAGGGTGAAAAGGAAAAACAGTAGAAGAATGCAGCAATGAACAACTAAATCCCAAGAGGGCGCAAACAACCATCGACCAAGGACAATAACAGAGGTAGACGGATGAGTTCGTCCTTCACTTCACCATCCTCGCACAAAAAAGCAGGGCGTTGAGATCCATAGGTCTTTTAACGCTAAGGCGACGACCATAGATCAAGCTCCTGGCCGACTGCTCAAGCAAGGACTGGCATGCTAGGAACGAAAAGCAAAACAATCGCATGGGTCACAGTCAACCACAGGGTTGTCGAGTCATGCGGGGACGAAGGCCACGAGAAATCAATCAACCAAACAATCAGCTAGGCTAAGAAAAAGGGGTCCTGTTATCAATCTAAACATCCAATCCATTTACAAATCAACATGCAGATCCAAGCATAAGTCCTAATGCATTTTACTCTACAAAATAAAAAGGGTGTATCGTTGCCTGATCGCCCGCTTCGAATGTCGTCCCGCGCTCCGTGCAACTCCCGCTCGCCGACCGTCGAGACCTCATCGATACCTCCCAGCCAATGCTAAGGGTACTCTTCTTCCCGCTTAGCCCCCCGAGCCGCAAAGGGGCTACACACACTATCCAGAGGTTTCGTCTAGCTCCCAGCTCACCTCACAAGGTCGAGCTACCACTCCTCTCCGAGCTGGGAAATCCCAACTCCCACAAGTAGGCTAAGAAAAAGGGGTCCTGCTATCAATCTAAACATCCAATCCATTTACAAATCAACATGCAGATCCAAGCATAAGTCCTAATGCATTTTACTCTACAAAATAAAAAGGGCGTACCGTTGCCTGATCGCCCGCTTCGAATGTCGTCCCGCGCTCCGTGCAACTC
>ML841869.1:0-31019 GCA_009831015.1 Picea engelmannii
TTTTACTGCTCCATTGTTTCTAAGCTTGATTATATGATAGAAATTTAGGTGTCCAAGTCTCCTATGTCATAGCCAACTTTAATCATACTTGCTTAATTGGCATTCTTCTTTTTCTTCTTTTAACACATAGACATTGTTTTTTGTTCTTGTCCCTTTTGCAACCAACTGTGTTTATTTTACAATCTTTAGAAGTAAAAACAACTTCACATCCTCTGTCACAAACTTGATTGACACTTAGTAGGTTATGTTTCATACCATCTACAAACACCACATCTTGAGCTTTTCCTTTGCCATTACTTAGACTTACTATTCCTTTACCTTTTATTTTTCCTGGTGCATCATTTCCAAAAGTTACATTCCCTGATTTTCTTTCACTTAGAGTTAGAAACTTACTTTTTTATCCAGTCATATTTTTGGAACATCCACTATCAATATACCAGGGATTCTTTTGCCTTTGGGCTAATAACACTAGCCTACACTTGTCATCTTCTTTCTTCTTCCAGACCTTGAAATTTTCAGTAGTGGGATTCAAATCTGGCTTATAATTTCTTAAGAAACAATTTGCAGCTTTGTGTCCATAATTATGACATACATAACATTATGTTTCATAGAATAATATATCATAACAATTGTTATTCTCATGACTGTTGTTATGTTTCACCTGCGTACTTTTCCCATCCATCACATGATTTATAGTCTGTGGTTGTTTGTTGTTTGGTTGTCTCGATATTTGTTGTGGCAGATAATTATTCATTGAGTATCTTGATTTCTCATATCTAAATCTTAAAGAACAAGTTATATCTTTGTGACCAAAGTTAGAACAGAAAAAACAATATCCATAGAAAAATCCTTTGTACCTGAAAAAATATTGTCTTCTTTGAGCGGGTTGATTTCTTCCATGCTGATAATTTCTTTGATCTACAGATTCGGTTCTAGTACTTTTTCTTTCATTCCTTCTTGGTGACTAATTTTCTTTCTTTGTTTCTACAGAGTGGTTGTTGTCAATGATTGTAGATTTGACAAACTTGATGGATTATGTATTACTTGGATGATCACTACTTGATCCTTCTTCATAGCCCAAGCCAACTTTCAACATTGGATTCCTTTGCTAATTTAGAATGGAGGTTAATCCTTCTGATGCTTTAATACTTGACATATTTTGGTGATACAATGCCTTAAACTTCTCCATCTCTTTTCTGGTTTTTACTATCTCTTCTTCTAAGGCTTCACATCTCTCTTTCTTCTCTGATAACTGTTGTTTCAGAATGTCCTCTATTTTCTTTGCCTCTTCTAACTCCACTTTTATCAAGGCAAAATCTTCATCAGGTTTTTTACCATTCATTTTAAACTTTATCAACAACTGTTTTTGTTTTCTCTTCCTAAATCTGAGTCTGTCAATTTATTCCAAAGCACTGATTAATTCACCTTCCATATCCACCATATATTCCTCATCATCCATGTTACCTCCTGTTTGTTCATCATCAAGATCTCCCAGAACTGTAAGCATAAAATCATTCACTTTGTCTTTGCAGGATGAATCACTATCTATGTCTTCTGAGGAGTCGTCATTGTTTGCACACGAACTTTTATTTTTACCATATTTCTTAAATTTGTATTTCTTTTCATCATCATAGTTCTGGTCCCTTTTTTGGTGAGGACACTTAGATGCAAAATGACCTATTTTACCACAGTTAAAGCATTTGAAGGGAAACTTGCCTTGGTATTTTCCTGATCCTTTCTTTAATCTTCTCACAAAATTTGCCTCATTATCATCTAGTTTTGAATCAATGTTCTTGTCTTCTTTAAAAGATGTTTCTCTAGTAATGGATTTATCTTTACTAATTCTCATTTCATATGAAATTAGCGTTCCTAGGAGTTGATCAATGGACAGAATTTTAAGATCATTTAGTTCATCTATTGCAAAAACTTTTGGATTAAATTTATCAAGAAGAGATCTTAAAATATTATGAACTAAAAATGATTATTCAATCTTCTCACCAAGACCTTTCATGGCATTCACAAGTTCTTAAACTCTTAAAAAATACTTGCTAACTGTTTCATCTTCATTCATCTTTAGTTGTTCAAATTTCAATCTATATGTTTGAAGTTTGACATATTTTACTTTCTCATTTCCTTCATAATTGCTAATAAGTTTATCCCACATTGCTTTGGAAGATTCAAGATGCATCACCTTTACAAACTCAACTTCAGCAAGTTCATTCAAGATAGCATTCATTGCCTTTGCATTGAAACTAAATTCTAACTTATCATCTTTAGAAGCTAGCACAACATGCTTTATATATTCAGTTTCTACTACATCCCAAACATCAAAACCTAATACCATTATGTATGTTCTCATTCTAACCTTCCAAAAGGAAAAATTTGTTCCATCAAACAGAGGAGGCTTATTGCCTTAATTCCCTTGATGACTTGTCATGTTTAAGCTTACAGATCTACCTTTAAATAAAAGGAACCCGCTCTAATACCAATTGTTGAAATTACTAAGACAAATGAGAGGGGGGGGTGAATCAGTTATTACTGTGCTTAAACAATTTATGACTATTCAAACAATTTTTAATCTCTTCAAAGTGACCATCAATATTATACAAGATATGAACAACATAAATAATGAACATCAGTCACACATAAGATATACAAAGAGACATATTTTCACGAGAAAAACCATAAATGGAGAAAACCTCTTCTTCTTCAAATGATAGGCAGTCTTTTAAGTTCTGTACATCATCTATCTTTGAGAACCAACTCAAAATGAGGCTACCACCTCAGTTTTGCAAGATGTAACTTGTTGAAAGCACCAACCCTCTGGATTCTCTAGCACCCACTAGAAGGAAGCACCAACTCCCTGAGTGTTCTAGCACCAAGTGGATGGAAGCACCTACTTCCACTTATAGAAGCACCAACTTGCATACAGAAAACTCTGTGTTTTCCCAAGCACCACCCTGCCACCCTATTTTCTAGACACAACTAGATGAAAGCTTCAATTTCCAATATTCAAGCACCAACTTGAATAACAGAGGACTACAGTCCTCTCTAGCACCACCCTACCTCCCTAGTTATAAATAAATGATTGAATAACCAAAAATATAGGTATATCAATTCTTACCACTTCTTCTCTATTCTGCAATTCTTCTCTTCTTCACTATTCTTCTGTTTTGTTCATACTTGACTTGACTTGTTGTCTCTTTCTATATATTGTTTCTCTATTCCTCTCAAGCTATTTGGTATGTTTTCATTCTGCTCTCTTTACCTTTTTTGTTATGTTCATCTTCTATTTCTCATCTCTGAGTTTGATCTCACACTGTGCGTACTGTGATTTTTATTTCTCCTAGTTCAACTCATTTTTCAGTGAGAACAACCAACCTCACGCAGTCAAAACATTTATCTTTTATTATCTCCACCAGTTCAGTTAGACCTTGAATCTCCAAAGAAATGCATTAGAAATTGAATTGCCAAACATCCAAGAACTATGATTCAGTCCATCTAACTAAATCATGACTGAAAAATTAACCGTGAAGTGAAGTAGTATCCCTTCGATCAGATTCCTAAATAATAAACACCATTGGATTACATACATAGGGTCTCGTGTTTATCCCATATGACCACTGGATGTGACCGAATGCTAAACATAAAGTCATTTCACGATTTCGCGTTTTAGTTGATCTTGTGATGAGACATCTTGACTCTCCCAAGTCACGATATCCGAAATAATCCATATCGAACCAACGGTTCATATCTCTCCCTTTGATGGATAGCTATGATCATGTTGCGATTTCCTGCGGTGAGTTGCCTCATAAATCCCAACTCTTGAAACTCTGAAATGGAGATTAGCAGCATGCTAGCTCCTCTCTTAATCCTTCAACGATGTGACCTTGGCTATGACCACGGGCCAAAAATTCAAGCACTTCGCTTGTTAGATCAATGGTCCAGAACTTTGGTGATCCGACGGTCCAGATCATTTTGTGACTTCACATGTCACGATTTGCTGTGTCATATTCCTTTGACTCCTCCAATGAGAAAGTCAACGAAATGCCAATCGCTCGCCATGTGTCCTCTGGCTTCAATGGCCAAGATTGTTTTGTGACTTCACGTATCATGAGTTTCCACACCATGCTCCTTTGACTCCTCCAATGTGCAAGTCAGCGAAATTCCAATCACTCGCCACGTGTCCTCTCTGAAGATGGACAGTTTCGATGACTTTGGAAATTGTCTCTTGCACTTTCTTTAGGATCCAACGACTATTGGTCTATGCACTCAGATCTAACGTCTGAGATTTGATCTCCTCATTTTTTCTTCCTCTTGTCTGAATTTAGATCTGATGATCATCGGGAATTCGGGATGGGTGATCCAACGATCACTGTTTCTCTTCACTCTTGAGCTTCTGATTCTTTTCTTTCCATGCCATTATCGTTGTGCTGCTAATATTTCTATCATTGGCAAACAAGTATACTCTCATCGTGTTGATCTTACCATCAATGAAAAACAAGCATAATCTGCCTTCTGTTTGTAAATATGCCAACAGTTTTAACAAATGATTTTCCTGCCCATTACCACAAATCAAACCCTCATGACACCTATTGGGTTTAGACAATTCTATAGCTAGCGTTCACTTCCAACACTTGTGCATCGCAATGACATTCAGATCATAATTTTTTGGCAATCGATGGTTTCCTTCAAGGCATTGCGAATTTTAATGCATGCACATCTCTCCTTGGAATTTGGAATTTAGGATGATTGTTAACTGACACATTTAATAGAAACTTGGTAGGCTTCTCCTTCTTCGTGGATTACACTTGGTGTTGTGACTTGAACTAGGTGTTGTCGATGCTCTTGGATTATAATGTGTGGCTTTGATGTGTCATGTGGCCTTTTTTGTAAGGTGGATTATCTTTCGGTTTCCAGGGTACTTAAAGACATATCAAACTAGATTATAAGTTGGCCTTCAAGTGCAACAAATATATATTTTATTACAAGGACAATTAGTAACCCCAGAAGAATAACATTTGAATCTTGCATAGCCCGAGAGCCCAAAATCTATTTTTTTACAAAGAATTATAGAACACATTAACACCATCAACCCAATTTATTTTCTCGTACAAATATCATGTTAAAAAGAAGGCAATGCTAAAAAAATGTCATGATGCTGCATAATTGACCATAACACTGCACAACTGACCAAATTTGATAATGAAAATTTATGTGCTAACATAGACTCCATGGGGGATGTAATTCTCCCTATGAGTTGCCAAGAACTCTGCATACCACTGTGCCTTTACTAAGATATGGATTTAACTGGGATATCAATAACTATGTATTCTACCTACAAATCAGTCACACTGCAAAAGCCAACATGTAGCTCCATTGTTATTCTTGCAAACTGTATCCCTTTTCATATTTCCGTGACAACACTTCTAATCCTTATTGAAAACTTAAAACAAACATGTTGGAAAACATATTTTAAACAAACTCAAACTAAAAATCACATGCTCATGGAGTGAGATTATTTATGTACATCCCTATTTCTAACCAACAAAAGACAATTTTGCTTATGTGTAAGCAAACTTTCACGGTAACCATTCAAATAAATTTGTGACAAAATGATCCTCATCTCTACAACTTATCAATAAATAACAACAGATACATAACAATAGCCACAAGAAAACCTTTGGAAAATCATACTCACTTTCAAGTACTAGTGGTATGATGAAATTTGAAAACTTAAAAATTTTTGACAAATAATATTCCAACACAACTGCTACTGGGTCTTCAAAATCAAGAGAAAAAACATGATCCAGAAGAGATGATTGACACTGCATAAATTCTCTTTTGTTGAGAAATATGTGACCTCCTTGTTCCTTAAACAAAAACTCTTCAGCATAATTCATTTCATGACAATCAAGAGTAACCAAATTTCTTTAATCATGGAATAAAAACCTTTGACCAAAGCTTGAGAACATATGATCTTGGATATTGTCATAAAAAAATAAGGTCTATTGATTTCCAATATAAACAGTAAGACACTTTGGAGCAGTAACTTCTTCTTCAACAAAATAATCACGTGATAATTTCATAATAGGATTTAAAATGTTCCCATTAAGGTTAGTTGAAGGTCTTCTATAAGACATGTATGTACAATCATCCTCTAAAAAATTATCAAGTTGATTTGAATAATGAGCACAAGAATAATATATATCCCTATCAATAGAAAAATATGAAAATAATGTAGAACATTGTCCCAAATCTGATTTATGCTTATATCCTTCCTCTTTTTCCTATGCATGTGAATCTTCAACCTAAACCTAGTCTTGAAGTCTATCAAAATCCCAAATGTTTCCCCCAATTTATTCAACATCCACAAACAACTATTTTGATGATGAGGCTCTGCTTTCTCTCATAAAAAGGACAAGATCGGGGTGTTGAGCTGCTATATAGTAAACCGTGGCAACGATTTTAGAAGGTCAGATCTCCAAAGGACTAATGCAAAAAAAACTATGAAACCTCTTGTTGAATGTATCAAGAACTTCATCCTGCCCTCTTCTCAAGGAATTAAATGCAATTAAGTACTGATCAAAGGATTTGTTTTCACCCTAGTATCTAAAAAATACACCATGAAAATATTTCCACGAAAAAATGGAATAAACTTCCAGATTTCTAAACCATAAAGAATCATCTACATATAAGGATCTGCAAAATATTCTTAGAACTACATCTTCATGTATAATTTCAAAATTATCAACGAAATTCTCAAATGTTTTTAGGTGTTTCTCATCTGCAACATGGTGTCCTCCATTGAACATAGGGAGATAATAAATAAAATTGGGAGGATAATCATGAAGAATAAGTGGAAGCCTCAAAGGTTTAAAGAATTCCCTTCTTGTTTTGGATTGAACTTTAGTCGGCTGAAAGTAAGGTTCAACAGGTTGATTGCAAGTTTCAGAAAAAATGTTAGAAGGTAATGGATCAGATTTACTATCTACAAAATGAAGAGAATGATCAGGTTCAGGATATATGAGTATATGCACATCATCTTTCTCATTTGTTTCAAATAAAGGAATAACGTCAACATCAATAATTCCAGAAGAATCAAGACATTATTCTTCCAAAGAGGGATACCTAAATGAAGGTTTATGATCATCAGAGTACAAAAATAAAAGGATGATTCTCTTGATATGTGAAGAAAAATACAAGAAAGAGCTCACAAAAAATAACATAAGTTCCTGAAATAAAATTATAACTTGATACCTAGACTTCCTATGTCTTCCTTTAATTTTCTATTTGAGCTTGTTCTTCAGTGGAGTCTTGTAACTTGATTTCAATCACCAACAAATTCTTCAAATGTGTGGAGTTACTAGGTAAAAGATGCAGTCTATTATATCACCAATGATTGTTCACCATCAAGTGTTGGTCATAAGCTTTATTTTTCTCCCAGGGAATATTTTCTTCATTTTTTTCCCTAGAAACGATGACAAAAATGTTAGAACTAGAAGTTACCCTTAGACTGCTATAAGGATAAGCCCAATACCCATCATAATATGAATAATTCAACCAAGTTTGGTAGGTGTATCAACGAGACTCTATGAGAAAGGAGAGAGAAACAAATTCAATATAGATTAGTGAGATACCATTGGGAATGGAGTCATAACCTCTTTGCAGATTGAAGGAAATCAAGTTGAACTAGCAGATCAAGAGATTATATGATTATGGGTAGAAAAATGAAGAATATGAAAAAAGATGAATGTCTACAAACAAAGATCATGTTTGCAGAATGGACTAAAAGGTACTTGAATAAAACAATTATTAACATGAAATTTGCAATAGATCCTCTAATACTCAAGTTCCCATTAACCAAAGGAAGCCTTTGAACCTCAAAGTCTGCATCTATTTCAAGAAAGAAAAGGATAGAAGAAATGGAGAACAAAGAAATAACATTCTGATAAAAGAACTTTCTTGAATCTTCCATGGCACAAAACATTTACATCATGGGCCCTAGGGATTAAAAATAAGTAGGTAAACTACTCCTCAATCTCTCTCGAGCCTCTAGACCAAACCCCTCTAACCTTGAAAAAATTCCAAAATATATCCATTTCCTTATCCCCTAATCCTACGAGTTTGGTATCTTCAGTTTTCTAACAATAGAAAAGAGTTACAACAAACTCAAATGAACTCCTAGATTTTAGAGTTTAGTTCCTTGACTAATTAATGTATGAAGATCACATCTCAACTACATGAGTAGAAACACATGTCTCTCTTGTCCAGTTGATGGTTTGAAATGATCCATCCCAACTGGAAATCAAATAGGCACTGATTTTGGTTAACTGTGCAGTTTTGCAACATACCTGGTAGATATTCGTTGCAAAATCATAGCTTTAGAAATTTTGTAGTGAATCCATTGTTTTAGTGTTCTGGAGATGATTTATGCATATCTTGTGTCATAATTGATATATCCTAAGTAAATGGGACATGCATCTTCTGAAATTTCTTCATCCAGGAGACTTGGCACTGATCTGGAAGTTGAAATTTCGAGCTTTTGATATTTCAACGATCAACACTTGGATGATATTCCTATGTCGATATTTTTCCATCCTTCATTAGTTGGCACCTACCCAGTTCTCTTGTTAGCATCACTATTTTATCCTTTCAAACCCTTCCATCATTCCAGATAAAAATAGAGGAATATTACAATCTTATGAATTCATTGAGGGTATCCCAAAAATCTTGTAGGTGATCCTTTGACATTTGTTCCTTTGATGCTTGAATTTTAACAACTATAATACTTGAGAAATCAGACAACTATCTCAATAGCATGAGTACTAGACAAGTGAACTTAGCAATTCTATTGGCACATGGGAAATTTTATGAGTCTTTAGCTTATCAAACCCCTGCCAATAATCTCAAATAAACCATCACTTGGTGATGATTATAGATACCTTGTTGTGAATCATAATATCATTCTTCTCCTTGGTGATCTTTGAAATTTGACTTGACACTTAGATGATCTGAGTTTTAACAAATGATTTCCATGCCCATTACTAAAAATCGTGATCCATATTTGTGACTGGAATGAAATGAATAACAAACTAAATACAATAACACAGAGATACAGAGAACAACAACATATATACAATGAACAATAACTTCTATTGAATAAATAAAATAGGATGACATTATAAAACTGCAGAACTGAAAACAACATGCTCGAATGGTGGTAGTTATCTCTGAGAAGATATGTGGCTTCTATGTGCATCCATCTGAGAAACATGATTAAAATCAGGCTCCAGAGGAATTTTTAACATTACTCATGAATGCCAAAGCCATAGACATCCAAAAAAACTAACCCTAAGATATGAAACACCAAAATTTATGTGGGCCCTGATGGGTAAGTTGCTACCTCAACTTCCCGGGGTCGCAAATTTTTCATACGATCTCCATTTTAGGCATGTGATAGCCCATTGGAAAGATATTTTCAAGAAATACACATTGTTCTTCAAAACTTTGATTATGTCTATAGTTTGATTGTGGAAATACTAAAAATAAACAATGTTTAGGGCCCCAAAATGACCCTAGAAGTGAAAACAGATGTACTGACATGAAAACTTCCAAATCCAGTTGGAATAGGTGGGAAGCCACCAATATCAACTTTGATGATGTGTAGGGATTCAAGATAGCCATGGAAGTTCAAAACCCACAATTATAAAGAAATGTCATCATTACAGAGAAACGTGTTGAACTAAAAATTATCAAGAGGAGCCACTTGGAATAGGTGGATGGCCACCAATATCCACCTAGATCAATCCCACCCCCGTTATGAAGAAATGGTATCCATTTCATTGAGTGGCCCCATTAAGTGAGGAAAATTCTGCTAAATTTGGCCTCGTGTAAGCCACTTTCCTTGGTGTAGGGGATGCCCTACCTCGACAACCTAATAAAGTTGGATCCTCTGCTAGTGAGTTCCCTTGACTTGTGTGTCCACTATCTGATCAATGGATGCATGGTCCATGTAGTCATGGTTGAGCTCTATTGGTGTCAATGTTTATGTGATCTCCAAGGTGTCCAATAATGGTGGAAAATATGGCTAGAGGAGGTTCCCATTGAACATTGGGTGCAAGCCAAGGAAGGGGGGAGTGTTGAGCTCAAAATAATTTTCACCCACAACCTTGGTGATAGTGTAAAGCCCATAGTGAAGTTGACAGAGCTTCTGATGGGGACCTGTAAGGCATTCTTTCTGCAAATGTAACCAGACCTTATCTCCCATCTGAAACTTGTGGGGTACCCTATATTGATCATGGCATTGCTTGTATTTAGAATTGGATTTCTAAAAACTCTCATGGGCCAGTTGGCATATGTTATAAATCCTCTCAATGAATATGGTGGCTTTGTCGGCCTCAGACTGAACATGGGAATATTATGTTTGTGTGATTGAAATAGGTAGTGAAACATCAATTGGACACAAGGGTTGGAATCCCAGCCCCACCTAAAATGGTGTATGGTCAGTGGAGCTATGGAGAGCCCTTTTGTAGCTGTGTTGAACATAGGAAAGAATCTCATCCCATGTACGTGGATGATTAGAGTTATACATGCATAGTATGTGCACAATCATTCGATTGATGACCTCTGTTTGGCCATCAGTTTGAGGGTGGAAGGAAGTGGATTTAGTGAGCTTGGTTTCCAACAGTGACCAGAGACTCAACCAAAATGTGTTGAGGAACCTGTTGTCCTGATAAGGGATGATGGTTTGTGGTATCCTAAAATGGACCCATTCTCATTCAAAGAATATCTTGGAAGTATCTGTCGATGTGATGTTCTTCTTGCAGGCTGTGAGAATGGCCATATTCAAAAACTGATCAACCACCACAAATACACAATCATTTCCTTTCTTGTTGTATGAAAGGATAGAAATGTAATCCATCGATATGGATTCCCAAGGACTCTCAAGAGAAGGAAGAGGGGTGTATAATCCTTGCTTCTTGATGGTTCGCGTGGTGATGGCACAAAGAGTGAAAGATCTGATATACTTGTTGATGTCTTGTCGAATTTTTAGCTAATAAAAATGTTTTTGTAGAACAACCACAATTTTCTCCATGCCAAAATGTCCTACCATCCGACCATAGTGAGCCTCCCAAATAATCTTTCCATGCTCTCTTGCAGGAAAATAGAGGTGGCCCAGATGGCATAATAGTCCATTCTGAATGTGAAAATTCATGGCATTCACACATGTACCCAAGAGATGATAAGTGGTGGTGAAGTCAGGATCTCACTGATAGAGTTGGGGCCACTCAGATGCCTTATGCCCACAACATGGAGCATGGTGTTGTTTTACGCCACGAAAGGTCAATTGAGGTAGTCAACGACATGATTTGTGATCCCTTTCTTATACTTGATGTTGATATGGAATTGTTGCAGGTATGTGGACCAATTTTGATGGTAGTCATTTTGCAACTTCCCCTATTTTTGTATGAACTACAAAGGCCTGTGATCATTGTGAATGATTTTATCCTTTCCAAAAATATAATGTTTCCATTGATGGCAGGCGTACACACTGGAATACATTTCCTTGTCATAGGTGGGGTATTTCTGGACAGTATCTAAGAGTGTCTCACTATGGTATTCTACTAGATGATTGTGATGAGTGATAATTGTGCTTACAACATAGTTAGATGCATCAGTCTCAATCTTGAATGGTTGTTGTGGATCAGGTAAGGATAGTACTGGCATTGAGAACAAGCGATGCTTCAGATCATCAAATTCTCATTTTTGTGCCTTCCCCCATATGACCTTTTCCCTTCCACCACCCTTTCTCACTTGGTTGAGGTCCCATGCAATATGGAAGAATCCCAACATGAACTGTTGATAGAAGTTGGAAAGTCCCAAGAATCTCTTAAGCTCGGTTAGTTTGGTCAGGGCCAGATAGTCACAGATGAATTAGATCTTAGATGGATCCACATGTACCCCATGCTCATCAACAATGTAACCCAAGTATTGGACCATGTTCATGCCAAATGATCATTTTTCCAAGTTGGCATATAGCTCGTGTTGTTGCAAAGTGCTCAAAACCTATTGAATATGTTGCATGTGCTCCTCCCAAGTTATTTTGAAGATGAGGATGTTATCTAGATATACCACCAAAAAAGAGTTGGTGACGTGTCTTAATACATCATCCATCAAGCTCATGAAAGTTGGTGGTGCATTTGTTAAGTCAAAGGGAATGACCAACCATTCGAAGATACCTTCTTTAGATTTGAAAGTTGTCTTCCATACTATAATATCCCCAAAGATCTGTCGTAATCATGTTTATGAATTGTAAATCACGTTTTGTAGGCTGGTGAGGCAAGTATTGATAAGATGGAGGGCTTATGTGTTTATTAGGCTAGAGAGCCTAAGTTTCAAAGGCCAGGAACCTGTTTTTGTATATGTAATATGCAGAACATTAAAATAATATATGCACATCATTGTGTGCATATCGACCATGAAGAAAGAGTGATGGGGGACTAAGATTCCACAAGGTGGGTAACAAAAAAACAGATGAAAGTTTGGGAAGAGAGGCTAAGTGTTGAGCATAGGGGATAAGCTTAGGGGCTTAAGTCCTTAGGAATAATAATTTATTATTATTCCAAAATCTATGTGAAATGTATGTTTTTATCCTAAGTCCTAGGAGGGGCAATGCATGCAGTGCTAGCATGTGCAAAAAGGGAACACATGCAGCTCTAGGAAGACGAGTGTCGACCTGGGTGCATGAAGTTAAAACTGTTGAGTTGAGTCGTGTTGGGGGTTGTTCCTCCATTCTGTTTCCCACTATCTAAACCGAGGGATATCTGTGTCTGAGTTCTGTAAGCCTCACGCAGCTCTGAAAACCGAAGGCTGTGATGTTTTCTTGAGAAACCAATACACCTCTGTCCAAACTATTGAGTCTGTCTTCAACCTTTGCGTGAATTGGTTGTCATGCATCTTGCAAACGAGTGTTACTTGAACCGTGATGTGTTTAGTTTCCTGTTGTCATTTTCTGTTTACACACCCCATTTTCTTGTTACTATTGTCACCCGAGAGTAAGCCGAAATTTTTTGTTGTTGTTGTCACCTATGAGTGGACCAAATGCTAATGTTGTTGTTGTTATCTTAAACTTGCAGGAATTGAATTGGGAACTGGTGGAAGAATCGGGTTGTCAGGCCCGTGGTAGAAGAGACAGGTATCCATACCTGTGAGAAACTCGCTCTAGGTGAGAGAGTCTGCTGGGAGGTGGCTTTCTCCTAGAAAGAGTCCAGCACCAGCTATGGAGCTCTGAGAATTTCTAATCTGGCTTGTTTCTGAGACCCAGAGAGGGAGGTGAAGCACCGATGGACTGTGCTTGTGAAGGTGTATACTCTTGGGTGGAATAGGAATGTGGGGAAAGAGAGTCCATGAGTAGTGGGCGTAAGAAGGCTCCTGGGGAGAATCCTTCCAATTGCTCTGTGCAGTTTTATTGTAACCTCAGCCTAGTCTAGGATTCCCTTACCTTTGGTGGAGCTTAGTCCCAGCTTGGGGGTGACCCACTGTTGAGAGTGATGAGAAGTGAGGTCTAAGGCTAGGAGGTTCGTGGAAATTTTTCACGTGGTTGGTGGGGCTACTATCGTTTCAAAGATAAGTATATGCATGTCTTTAGTTCAATTAAAGTGCATGTCTGTGATTCTTGCAATATTATCATGTATTCCATTGTGGTGATATTTACTGTTGATTCCATTAATTTTGTATTTTAGCAGTAATTATATGTTTACTTTGTTAAGCCATTTAAATTCATTTAAATGCATACTCTGTAAGTATGATAATGTTTTTGTATAGTAGCATTGCCCGAAAAGTGGGTTGATGGTCGAGGACGTTAAAATATGGTATCAGAGTCCAAGGTCTCAACACTGAGCCTAGATGGGCTAGATAAGTGGTCTTTGGACCAAAGGTTTCAAGAGGAAATTGTGTATGGAGGACTAATTTCGAACCTTGGAATGTTTTTGAGTGCTATTGGGTTACTAGGTGGTGTACGAAGCTCAAGAGAAGTAGTGGTAGAAGAAAACTACAGCCGGTGTGGTATTTGACCAAAGAGAGGGAGGGCACTCAACACTTGGTGTATTGAAGCCGTAGGATCTGTTTGAAAAGAAGGGAAAAACCTTTACGACCATTAGATTTGGAGAAGGTGCCAGGAGGATATCTGAGAAGCCTTTCAGGAGTTTGAATGTCTAGAAAAGCAGGGTGCGTAGAGGTACAAATCCTGAAACTCGAAACTCCGAAGTCCCGAGAAGATATACACCGTAGATCTCGAAAAATGATCTCATCTGTTGGATCAAGTAGAAGAGGAGAGAGTAATTTTGAGAGTTCGGTTGTCGGGAGAAGTGGGATGTGCTAATGCACAAACTCCCGAAGCCTGAAATCGCGAAATCCTAAAGATCTGAGGTAGTGGGTTGGGTTGATGTCACTTGGATGGATACAGACCCACAAGATGTGTTGTTCCAGAGTCTGTACTTAAGGCTTTAAAAAGTACAGTGTCTAGGCATCCGAAAGTTAGTAAGATGTAAAAAGAGAGGAGGGTATACCTTCGGGAAAGGAAGCTAGAGTTGATTTCTAGGTTATCGTTGTCTGGCTTCCAACTGTTCCTGGATGTTTATATCCCTTTCAATTGCAGCCCATGAATGTTCAAGTTCTACCTGGGTGTTAGTTGTTTTAAGTATGATATGAAAGAGATTTAAAGTGATATGGGTTTGATCTGTCAAACAGAGTTCAATATTGGGTTGTCTTACAACAGGCATAGTCATAGAGGAACAAAAACAATTAAAGAAATCCGAAAGTTTTTATGCTGTATCAATTTGATTTTATAAAAGAGAACTTTAGAAATCAATATTAAAAGAAAAATGCAAACCAAAGGCCTTTTTCCATAACTGTGTTATATTTGAAATAAATGGTGTATTAATTATGGGAAAAACATTAAGTTGACTATAGAATAAGGCTCCTATCGAGAGAGAATCTCACTTTGTAAACAGAAGAAGAAATTAAGATAAGAAATGGTCCGATGAAGTATAAAATATGAGAACCTAAAGGTTCATAGGTCTTGTACCTGCTAGTGGCCGATACAGAGGAAAAAATGTAAACAATATATAGCTAAATATTAATCACTGCAGTAGAAGTTTTACTAAATTGCAATGCGACATTCATCAGATATATATAAGTGAAATAAGAATGAATATGAAATAACAGAGAGAACAAAATCATAACACGGTAGTGATGGAATTAGGAATCTCCAGATTGCTTTGTATTAATTCTCGAAAAGAGACAGTCTCTATTACAATTAATCAAAAAGGTCTAGCCCTTTTTCTTTTTTCGAAATGTATATTTATACAAATTTTTATGTGCGGGAATCTCAATAGTTCCAGAGGTTTTCAGTTACAATCAAAGGAGTCGAAACATTTCATTTATTTATCTCTATTCTCATTTGGTACCCGAAACCGACCTCTTCGCATGCTCTGTGAAAATAACACACTTCTCCACTAACTGTGATATCAACTTAGATGGCCCTGCTTGATTATTTGCCTAAAAAATATAGCAGTCTTTCATCAATAGCGAAAACTTTCCTTCCACCTGTTGATCTTTGGCATTGATAGAGCATAACAATATACTCGGTTTAATTAGTCATTTGTCTATTTTCACTATGTTTGTTTGAGTTATTTGTGATATTTCTACTGATTCTCTTTCTTCATTTTCCTTGATATTTAGCATATATTTAGTTGTATTGATCTGACCCAGTATCTCCACGCCACTTTCACCATCAGAACCCAACAAAATCTCACTTATCAAACCGAAAATTTCTTCGCAAGATTTCCTTATCTTCATAGCTTGTTGTTTTCCTTCGGATATATTTCGCTCCCATTCTTTCAACAAGATATTACCCCTAGTCTGCTCTGCGATGGGAAAACTAGAACTACTGCTTGTTTCCCTTCCCGTTGTGGCTATAGTAGCCTCCTGGAATGCCACTCAAGCTGCTCCGGCTTCCCTTTCTTTAAGAGAGAGGTTTTCCAACACCTGATCAATGAGTTGGAAGCTACTTTGAATTGTTTCTACTTTAACAAGAAGACCCTGCTGCGCCGCCGATAACCTTTTTCTGATCTCTATTGCTTGGGATTGAAATATCCCGATATCGATTACCTGTCTTTCGGCGAATTCTAGTTTGGCCCGAAGTTGGTCTATCAATTCTCCCTACTGACTTATCTGAGTCTGACTCGTCTGAACCATCAACTGTGTCTATTCGAGATCAACTTTAATCTGCTCGATTTCTTTTTGATATTCTATTCTTTCTTGCTCTAAAGTCGGACTTGCCTGATCTTTAGCAGTAGCCTCTATTGTAGCTAGTTTATCCTCTAGCGTCTTGATCAAAGGATTTTTTCATTTTAGCTGGTCTTTTAGGGTCCCAACTGAATATTGGTTCACCATGGAGAAATCCCCCAATGTTCCTGCTATTTGCGTCACGAATTCCTCTTTCTTCATATTTCTCCCATCAGTTAAAATTTTAAATTTCTTAGAGACAGTACCTACCTCTTGGTAGAGTTCTTGTCTTACAACCACTTTCATATTCTTATCGAAGAAGAATTCATTCAGAGGTATCTCTTTTATTGATATAGGTGTCAATTTTTCACCAAAAATCCAACCTACGTCTGGGATTTCCTTTGCAAACTATAGGGGGGTAATGGAGGCAATAGGATTGCCGACCTATTTATAAGATTTCCTGGGAGTAATGACCAAAGTTGGCTTGCTTGGAGGATCGGAAGCCTTGGCTTCCTGTTTCGGGTCCCCAGCTTGCTCTTATTTATCCTGTTGTTCTTCTTGTCTGGGTGCTGAATCTTTGGAGCCTTCGGCCTTTGTTTTCTACACCTCTGCTATCGTTGGATCTTCACCCCATAATACTGGAGGAAGGAAACTCCACCTATTCTCTTGGAATCTGACAACATCAGCCCTCTCTTTGGGCGATAGGGCTTGTATTCGAGACAAAACCTCGTCATAATATTTCGTGCCTCGGAAAATATAATCATGAGGCGAATTCTCGTGCTCAAATCTTTTAAGGCCACAATTGGCCAAATGATTACTCATGACCCTGTGTGGATCATGTTTCTTGAATTCAATGTGAACCAAATTTATATCTTCTAGGGATGCTTCCTCATCCTTTTCATGATCGAATTCTAATAATGAATAGGTGTTTAAATGAATAGGAAAAGGTGACCATACCTTTTTTGAAAACCCTTTCAGTTCTTTACTTATACCGCCAATTACGATTTGCCTGGCGATCTCACAATAAGCCAGCCTATCGGGTATAAGTAAGGGTAAATCATGCGGAGGGATGGAAGCGCTGAAAAACCTGATGTATGAAAATTCTTTCTCCACGTACCAATTGGCCACTCTTCTTAAATTTGCTGTGATGCTATCTGATATCCTGGGTGGCGGATTACCGAAGATGGCAACATGCATCGGTACCATTACCCAGTTGAAGACTTCATATACGAAATCCAAAGCCTTGTCCTCCCAAATATTAGAATGGTATACATGGACTGGCTCAACATCCGATGGAGCCCAGCTCCAATTCATCAAGGGAAAAGGCGTCATGGAACATACTACGTCCATGAGGTATGCAGACATAAAAAAAAGCATCTTTCCCACTTGCTTTCTGCATCCGATATTCTGTAATCCGACTGGTCATACTATCTGATAACATTTTGGCCCAGTCAAAAGAAGAGCCTTCTGCTATTGCGTATATCAAAGGCACCCATGGGAGGAAAAAATGCATGGTGTCTTCCCTCCCATACAATCTACAGGTCATCATCACTACGTATTTGAACTGTGGTTCCAAAGAAGATATGGAATAAATTCCGTTGATGTCTGCCCTGAACTTTTCTAGGTGTGAGACCCAATCCTTGATCAAATCAGATAAAATTTTCGTGTATTGCTCGCATTCCTTATATTTGAAACCCTCTAGAAACTCTGCATTGTATGTGAATTCCTACGTGGGTGGTAACTTGTACATCGTCTGTAATTTTTCTGGTCTAAAGGTCCCAACAATGACCTTCTGCTCACTGATGATGGTTCTGGTAGGGATGTCTACATGATCTAGCACCCATCGGATCATGTCATAGTAAGGCAGAAGGTGGGGCATGGCCGCTACTTTGTGCATATCTACCTGGATGATGATATTGTATTTGGTAGTCATGTCGTCTTTCTCGTTGTCACTAGAATCATCTGAATAGTTCACCACATCTGATTGCAAAACCTCTGAGACGTCTGACTAGGTTCATACGAAATCAATGCTTCGAGGTGAAGTGTCTAAAACATTATCAGAACCTTGTCCTAAAACCTCAGCGCTTGCCTTGGATTCTTTTCACGGGGCCATGACAAGAGATTGTAACTTAGCTCTTCTACAATAAAAATGCGTATACATATAGAAGTTAGCTCACTAAGAAAAACTTCTTTGTGCGGGATAGAAATGAACTTTATGAATAAAATAGGAAGAAAAACATATATATCTCCAAACATTTAACATATCGATGTCCTTACAAAAAGAACGGTCCAATCATATTTAGATAGAGATTTTGACAATAAAAACCATATCCTTACTTTTCCGTTTCGCCTTATTTCCAATTAATGCCATAAATTTCGACGGTTCGTAGCACAAGCTGGCACAAAGAACATTTGAAATTACCTCGTAAACTGTGCATTATTATTATTTGCATTAAACATTGATTATGCTGGCTTGGCTTCCTTAATCAGGATTTAAATCAACATTTCAGCGTTCACTGTATCGAGACTTTTAACTCTAACCTTTCGAGCCTCTAAGACCCGAGATTGCGATGATTAGATTTAATTAAGCAAGGATGTAACTAGGATTAAGTGTTTTAATTAATTATGCTTTAACTTATATCGCGACTTTGCGGTTCGGGACTTCGAAGGTAAAGTTTCCGGGAAGAATGTATGTTGAGTCGCGAAATCCCGAGAAACTTAATCACGGTCAAAACTAATCAACCATGAATCTAACCTGGGTTACTTAGGTAAAATTTTCATGGCTTTGTGTTTTGCAGTTATAGTGGTAATGTTTTAGGAGAGAGTGAACGCCGAGACGTGAAATCCCAATAGCACTTGACTAGGGTTTACATGGTCTCACTCTTAGCTTTCACCTGAGGTAAGCTTTTAAAACTTTTCGCGACCTCGCACATCGAGGTTTGTAAATGTTGTGACTTGTAACTCCCGAAGAGAGATATTTCGAGGTACAAAAAGCAACAAACTTCATTTAACGATTAAAAGTGGTAACTTAAGAAACATCACATCTCCCGCTAATTTGCATGACGAGACTACTGAGATTTTCAATAGATGAATGTCACAAAGTGAAAAAGAACTTAAGAACCGACATTTGACTTTTAAAATAGATTTGAACCAAATGAAAAAGGCGACTCCAATAGGATGTGTGCCACGTGTCAGTGGGCCCTGAAGGAAAAGTAGATGTAGTGGGGCTGGATGGAGTCACCTGAGGTAACATGGACCTTCTTAAGTACACCATGTGTCACCACCGTGGTTGGTGAAAACCGTGTTATGGGCCAAGTGGATAGAAGGGTCGAAAGTTCAGAAGTCGGGAGTTGGAGAGGGAAGCGAGTATGAGAGCCTCTAGGATCGAAATCTTGAAACTCCGAAACCTAAAACCCCTGAGTTCTGATTATTCAACCTTGAGACCTAGTGCTTGGTCATGGACCATGGTCACATGGGTTTGAAAACTGAGAGAAAAAGGGCTAAGGCCTGAGTGCACTACAGAGCCGAGCAGAGCTCGAAAAATTCATGGAAACTGAATGTTTTCTTGAATCAAGTTTTTTATGAATGTCATGGACTTTGTTAAGGAATAATAACCTGAAAAATTCTAGTTGTATGCACATTGTGATGTAGAATTTCAACAAACACCAGAACTAAATAGAATTGCCACTGAGAGCAAAATAAATGGAAAGGTCACAGACTGCTTCCAGTGTCAAGGATGAAGCAAAGGGAATGGATGTTCATTTGGGAGTTGAAGGATCGAACTCCAATGGCCATGGAGAATATATATATAAGGAAGGAAACATGAGGAATATCATTGAAACATTACAAAAAGATGCCCAAACTCACCGAGAAGATAGCAAAAAACTCAAAACAAATCAAGAAAAACAAGGAGAATTCAACATAAAGTTGTTAAAGAATTTTGAGAGAATAGAAAATAATTTGGATAAGGAGCGTGACTTAAGAAGAACAAGGAGTCACTAGAATTCTGAAAGAAGAAGGTCAAGGAGTGTGGGTAGACACCATCATCACTCCCAAGGTCGCTCCAAGAGAAGGACCCACAATAGTTCAAGCCCATCCCCTACCAGAAAGAACATGAGATCTGGAGTGGATGAATTGAAGGGAGAGATGAACAAGATTAAGCCTCCTACGTTTGGTGGAGAACATCAGAAGGAGGAAGATGTTGAAACATGGTTTCTTGGTATGAGGAAATATTTCCAACTACAAAATTATTCCTCTCATGCGGAAGGAAGAATTGTGATGTATCAACTAAAAGGAAAATCATCCATGTGGTGGGATCAACTGGTGCAGGTGCAACACATTAGAGAGAAATATATCACTTGGAAATAATTCAAGAGGTATTTCGAGAAGAAGTATATGACTAAGAGATATTACGACAGAAAGATGAAATATTTCTTTGAACTCAAGCCAGATAGCATGACCATTGATGAGTATGAACGTAGGTTTTTGGAATTGTTGAAGTATGTTCCATTCATCAAAGAAGAAACTCACAATATTCAAAGGTATCTTAGTGGACTGCCACCTTCCATTGGTGACAAGATCCAGTATGATGACCCAAAAACCATGGAAGAAACGATAACAAGAGGGAAATGATTATATGAGCAGCAAAGAGAAAAGCCTACCTTTTGGAAGGCTTGGGACAACCAGAGGAAGTTCAATAAAGAATGTAGGAGGAAGAGAAACAAACCTCCCTTTTTCAGAAATAGTCCTCAAGGATAGCCATCGTTGAGAGAATCGAGAATGGATGAAGTAAGGGAACAAAGGCCAAGACATACACCCATTCAGTGTTGGAGTTGTCAGGGAAACCATAAGTACAAATATTGTCCCCACAAAAATGGCAAAGGGAGATTTTTCCATAATTTTCAGCAAGTTGAAATAGTGGAGGACATGGGCAATAGAATGCCAAGGATCTATGCAGCCCTGGACAACAAGCAAGCTAAATTTCAATTGCACATGATTGAAGTAGAAGGTATGATTAGCAATGGACCATTTACTATTTTAATTGACTCAAGGGCTAGCCATAGCTATGTAGATCCTAGAGTGGTGGAAAGTTTTCATATGTCAAGAGGAAAACATGAAAAGTCTTGGTTAGTGCAGGTGACTATAGGAACCAAAATAAAATTCATTGAGTTAGTTAAGTCTTGTCCAGTGGATATCAAGGGACTGAGAAAAAAGGTTGAATTGAATATTATGCCTTTAGGTTATTATGACTGTCTAATTAGGATGGACTTGTTGGACTAGCACCATGCCATCTTGGACTATCATAACAAGGCATTCACTTTCCTCAATGAGGAAGGGAATCGGAAAACATTCCAAGGAATTCCCAGAGATGTTGTTGTCATAGAAATATCAACAATGGAGCTAAAGAAGTGCTACAGAAAAGGTTGTCAATTATTTGCATTTCATGAGGAGGAAACAACTATGGATAAGGTGTTAAGTATTGGAGATCATGTGATGCTAAAGAAGTTTGAAGATGTATTCCAAGAGGTACCTGGATTACCCCCGAAGAGAGATATTGATTTCTTTGTAAACTTGATGCCTGGAGTAGCTCCAGTGTCGAAAGCTCCTTACAGAATGAGTATGCCAAAGCTAAAAGAGTTGCAATTGCAACTTGAAGAGCTTCTGAAGAAGGGGTACATATGGCCAAGTGTGTCACCTTTGGGAGCCCCAACCCTATTCGTGAAGAAGAAGGACAGAATGTTGAGATTGTGTATCGATTTCAAACAATTGAACAAAGTAACTGTGAAGAATAAATATCCTTTGTCGAGGATTGATGACCTCTTTGATTAGTTGAAGGATGCGAAGATATTTTCGAAGATAGATATCAGGTCAGGATATCACCAGGTAAGGATAAAGGATGAAAACATCAACAAGACCACCTTTAGAACAAGGTATGGTCATTACGAGTTCACAGTGGTGCCATTTGGGTTGTCAAATGCACCCATTGTTTTTATGTGTCTGATGAATGGTTTATTCAGGCACTATTTGGACAAGTTTTTCATAGTATTTTTGGATGACATCCTGGTGTATTCCAAGTTGAAGGAAGAGCATGAGCAACATCTGAGGATGGTGTTGCAGGTGATAAGAGAGAAACAATTGTATGCCAATTTGAGAAAGTGCTCATTTTATCAAGAGTAGATCCATTACTTAGGGCATATTATCTCGAAGGATCGGATAGATATACATCCTGAGAAGATTGAAGCCATCAGAGAATGGTCAGTGCCAAAGAATGTGACAGAAGTCATATCCTTTATAGGTCTAGCTAGTTACTACAGAAGGTTTATCGCAGGGTTCTCAAGGATAGCTCACCCTATCACTTCCTTGCAAAGGAAGGAGAAGAATTTTTAATGGATAGAGGATTGTGAGAAAAGCTTCCAACAATTGAAGCAAATGTTAACCAATGCTCCAATATTGAGAATTGTAGATCCAAACGAAGATTTTTTGGTGTACAATGATGCATGAAAAGAAGGACTGGGAGGGGTCCAAAGTTAGAATGGATTCATAATTTGTTATGAATAAAAAAAGTTGAAAGAGCACGAAAGGAACTATGCAACTCATGATTTCAATATGGAATCCATGGTACACGCTCTAAAGAAATGGAGAGATTACCTCATGGGAAAGAGGTTGTAACTGAGGACGAACCATAACGATCTGAAGTATCTGTTTGATCAACCAGCCTTGAATGCTAGGAAGAGTAGGTGGCTAGAGTTTTTGTGTGAGCACGATTTTGATATCAAGCATATCAAAGGGAAGGAAAATAAATTGGTTGATTCACTCAGTAGGAGAGTGCATGAATTACATGCTAAAACCATTAGCATGTATCGAACTGATATTAAAAGTAGAATTTTGGAGGATGCAAATACATATTTGTAGTACAAGGATTTGGTAGAAAAGATACAACAAGGTAAGATGCCACACAAAGTGGAGAGTTATAAATTGGAAACTAATGGAATACTTATGTGCCAGAACAAAATTTATGTATCTAATGTCCAGGACATGAAACTTATGATTTTTCATGAAATGCATAATGCGCCTTATGCAGGGCACCCTGGATATCAGAAAACTATGGAAGCATTCAAGAGCCATTAATTTTGGCCAGGTATGAAGAAAGAGATTGTTGAATACATCGCCAGATGTATGGAGTGATAGAAGGTTAAAGATGAGCACAGACACCCAGGAGGGTTGTTGCAACCTTTACCCATTCCTGAGTGGAAGTGGGAAGTAGTGACAATGGATTTCATCACAGGATTTCCCAAAACAGGCAAGAAGCATGATTCAATTATGGTGGTGGTGGACAAGCTTACGAAAGCTACCCATTTCATTATGTTAAAGACTACTCACAAGGTAGCGGATGTTGTCGACATATTTGTGAAGGAAATAACATAATTGCAAGGAATCCCTAAGACAATTGTGTCTAACAGAGACCCAGAATTTACCTCAAATTTCTGGAAGGGGTTATTCAAGGGGTTCAGAATGAATCTGAAATTTAGCACAACTTATCATCCTTAGTCTAATGGGAATATAGAGAGGGTTAACAGAGTAATAGAAGACGCACTAAGGATGTATGTGATGGAAAAACCATCGAAATGGGAAGACAACCTGCACTTGGTAGAATTTTCCTAGAACAATGGGTATCAAGCATCATTGAAGATGAGCCCATTTGAAGCACTTTATGGAAGAAAGTGCAATACTCCAGTAAGCTGGGATAATCCAGCTGATAGGGAAATAGTTGGGTCAGAGTTGCTCAAGGAAATGGAAGAACAAATGATAAATATTAAGCAGAATTTAAAGGTTGCGCAAGACAGGCAGAAAATTTATGTTGATAAGAACATAATCCACAAAGAGTTTAAAGTGGGTGATCATGTTTTTCTGAAAGTAAAATCTAACAATTCCCTGAAGCTCGGAAATTGCACTAAGTTGGGAGCCAGATTCGGTGGGCCATTTGAAATCCTAGAAAGGATTGGGCTAGTTACATATATGATTGCATTACCTGCATTCATGAATGTACATAATGAGTTTCATGTTTCATTTCTTAAGAAATATATACCTGATGCTAATCATGTAATTGATTGGAATGTGATTCAGTTAGAACAAGAAGGTGTCCTGTAAGTGCATCCTGTGCGCATATTGGACCGAAAAAATAAACATCTATGGAATAGATCAATAGGGCTTGTAAAGGTCTAGTGGACCTGGTACGGTCTTGAGGATGCGACTTGGGAACATGAAGATGTTATGCAGGAAGAATATCCACATCCTTTTGAAAATTTTGAAAATCATGTTGATGTTGTGTAAAAGTTGCACTGAGGACAGTGCAAAAGTAAGGGGAGGGGATTGTAATATCCCCAAAGATGAGCCTTGCTATAATCATGTTTATGAATTTTAAATCGCATTTTGTAGGATGGTGAGCCAAGTATTGATAAGTTGGTGGGCTTATGTGTTTATTAGGCCAGAAATCCTAAGTGTCAAAGGCCAGGAGATTATTTTTGTATATGTAATATGAAGAACATTAATATAATATATGAACATCATTGCGTGCAAACTGACCAAAAAGAAAGAGTGATGGGGGACTAAGATTCCACAAGGTGGGTAAGGGAAAAAGGGTTGAAAGGTTGGGGAGAGAGGCTAAGTGTTGAGATTAGGGGCTAAGCTTAGGGGATTAATTCCTTAGGAATAATAATTTTTTATTATTCCAAAAGCTATGTGAAATGTATGTTTTTATACTAAGTCCTGGGAGGGGCAATGCATGCAGCTCCAACGCGTGTAAAAAGGGAACACATGTAGCTCCAGAAAGCCTAGTGTCGACCTGGGCGCATGCAGTTAAAATTGTTGATTTGAGCCATGTTGGGTGTTGGTCCTCCATTCTACTTCCCTCTGTCTAAACCAATGGATCTCTGCATCTGAGTTCTGTAAGCCTCATGCATCTCTGAAAACCGAAGCTTGTGATGATTTCTTGAGAAACTAATACACCTCTGTCTGAACTGTTGAGTCTGTGTTCAACCTCTGCGTGAATTTCTTGTCATGCATCCTACAAATGGGTGTTACCTAAATTGTGTTGTGTTTTAGTGGCCTCTTGTCTTTTTCTATTTACACACCCCATTTTCTTGTTACTTCTATCACCCGTGAGTAAGTTGAAAGATGTTGTTGTTGCTGTCACCCATGAGTGGACCAAACACTGATGTTGTTGTTTTTATATTGAACTTGAGGGAATTCAATTGGGAACTAGTGGAAGAACCAGTTTGTCAGGTCCGTGGTAGAAGAGATAAGTAGGCAGGCCTGTGAGCATCTCTATCTAGGTGCGAGAGTCTGTTGGGAAGTGGTTTTCTCCCAGAGAGAGTCCAACACCATCTACGTAGCTCTGAGAATTTTTGATATGTCCTATTTCTGAGATCCAGAGAGGGAGGTGAAGCATCGATGGACTGTTCTTGTGAAGGTGTATACTCCCAAGTGGAACATGCATGTGGGGAAAGAGAGTCTGTGAGTAGTGGGCATAAGAAGGCTCCTGGGGAGAATCCTTCCGATTTCTCTGTGCAATTTTTGTGTAACCTCAGCTTAGTCTAGGATTCCCTTACCTTTAG
The DNA here is from genome assembly GCA_009831015.1 of Picea engelmannii. Taxonomy (NCBI): domain Eukaryota; kingdom Viridiplantae; phylum Streptophyta; class Pinopsida; order Pinales; family Pinaceae; genus Picea; species Picea engelmannii. The sequence continues at coordinate 25,905 of ML841869.1, forward strand.
TGGAGCTTAGTCCTAGCTCGGGGGTGACCCACTATTGAGAGTGATGAGAAGTGAGTTCTAAGGCTGGGAGGTTCGTGGAAAGTCTGCATGTAGTTGGTGGGGCTACTACCATTTCAAATATAAGTATATGCATGTCTTTAGTTCAATTAAAGTGCATGTCTATGATGCTTGAAATATTATCGTGTATTCTGTTGTGATGATATTTACTGTTGATTCCATTAATTTTGTATGTTAGCAGTACTTATATGTTTACTTTGTTAATCCATTTAACTTCATTTAAATGCATACTGTGTAAGTATGAGAATTTTTCCGCGTAGTAGCATTGCCCGACAAGTGGGTTGATAGCCGGGGACGTTACACATACATCATTCGGTTTGATGGGAACTTTGTTGTAGCCAGACTTTAGGTCAATATTGCTAAAGAACATTTCCCCCTTGAGTTGGTCAAGAAGGTCATAAATTTGCAGAATTGGGTACCGGTTCCTGACTGTGATTTTGTTTAATGTTATGTAATCAATGTAGAGCCTCCAGGTCCCATATTTCTTTTGCACCAGTACAATCAGTCTTCTGTAAGGGGAGGAGTTGGGTATGATGTGTCCCTTTTGAAGAAGCTCTTGGATATGACACTTGATTTCGTCATTTTCCATCAGCTAGGGACGATAAAATTGTCCATTAGGCAGAGGTGCACTAGGGGTTAGATCAGTTGGATATTTGACTTGGCAGTGATTTGGTACCCCGGTGGGTGAGGAGAATATGTCTATGTACTCTTCAATGATCCTGTCTAGTTGCTTCTACTGCAAAGAGAAGGTCTGTGTAGAGGTCACTGATGTGGCAGTGACCTTCTTCTGACTGTGAGCATGGATCAAAAAGAAGATGAACTTCCCATTATATGAAATGACCTTATTGCATTTCTTAGCAAAGATTAAATAAATAGCAGTATGAAGTGCTATCTCTAGTATCCTGTACAATTGTCTACCCAAAGTAATAATAACATTGCGGGGTCTAGAATCATACACAATATGTCGCTTCCACAAATATAGTTGTCCTCAAATAACATCACAAAATTCAAGGGGATAAATATCACATAATACCTCGTCTTTGAATTGCTTGATGTCATAGGGAAGACGACATTGTTGGCTAATGCGAAGATCTCTTCCTTGGTGAAGCTAGTCGATGGTGTAGGGTTGCGGGTGCAGTTTCATCGATAGGTCCAACCACTTGATGACCTCTGCTGAGATCAGGTTCTGCTGACTACCGCTATCGACAATGAAATGAAGAGAAGCCCCCTTTACCCACATCTATGAGTCATACAAGAATTTCCCTTCCTTTGGTTTTTCTGGTTCACTTGGATGGAATTTGGTGGTATCAATAGTGCCTATGGGTTCGACATTTATAATATGCTTCCGTCCTTATGGATTTGATTCGGAGTCAGAATCTACCTCTAACTCAGAAGCTTTCAGCTCAACCACCAGTGACTTGTTGGAGTGACACTCTTCGATGTTGTGCCAAGGGATTTTATGGTATTCACACCACTTTCTCGTGTCCTTCTTCAAATTATCATTACCCTTCTTGGGTTGCATCTTGGACTAGTTGTCCTGAGAGATGGCATTTTTTTTCTGTCCCTTTTTTTGTGGGATGGGGTCTCCTTTTCACTACTTTGACTGTGAGTATTTTATAGATCCAAACTCTCACCTCTTCTTCTTAAATTTGTTCTCGATCTTGACAACATATCTATAATCCGCACTTAATGATGCGATGTCCAGAAAATCCATTTCTGTTTGAATGTATCTATGTAGACAACCATGATATTTGAGAACTAGATTTCATTCAGATTCTTTGATACCCAATTTGGTGCATAGGGTATGGAAAATATTGGTGAAATCTGGTACTATCTGGTCCCTTTCCTGACGCAACATGTTCCATCTTGAGTATTGGTCCTCATAGATTCCAACATGGTAGTAATGTTCTTGTAGCACACCCATTTCGGAATTATGGGCTTACTCACGAACTGATACCCATTTTTACACACCATTTGTACAAAGCTCATACATATATCATATATCCCATGCATTTAAACAAATAAACACATTTAACTCAGAGTAAAACATATCATTACTGCAAAGGTCATGGGTGCAGCGTAGTGGTAAGGTCGGTCATGTAATGACGGTCAGGTCTCGGGTTAAAACCCAAACATGGTCATTGCTCACTGCCTAATTAACCGTTATGAGCCAAGCTCACCACCTTTCAGCTCCAGGTCGTTGTTTTTTTGGCTTCTCTCGCTGCCAGCAGTGCTTCTCTCATCAGTTCTGGCTCAATGGAGGTGTCTCCCGCTTTGAAGGTCTGAAATTCGCGACCCCCTTCTTCGGCGGCCCTGATGCGAATCTGAATGTTGACCCTATGCATACAAAGCCGCGAATCGACACCTTCAGAGTGTTCCTGCGTGGCCTCAATTTTTGCATGTGTGTTGGGCAATGGTCTTAGCTTGCTGCTGCGACTTGTCTTCTTGTTGCTGGAGGTCAGCTACAATGGCCCCAGATCCGATTTCCGAGAGGGGAAAAGACCCTTTGGAAGCATTCAAAGCATTAGTCTGCTCGGCAGGACCCAAATCCAAGCCTTCTCTCTCATCTAAGTTTGTTAAGAAGTTGGAGGAGATCCCTTCTCTGGAGCTATCTCCAGAGAAACCCTGCACTCTTTCCCTCCTTCTAGCAGAAAAGGCCCTCATCGGAAAGTTTACAGGGTTATGGCCTAGCCCCAAAACGGTGGAGGCATGGATGGATGATCGTTGGAAATCCCTGACAAAGGGAAAAGTTTCTCTGTTCGCAGTAGGCAGGGGTTTTTTTGTCTTCAGTTTCTTGAGCAAAGAGGACTGTGATCTAGTTTTCAGATCTGGACCCTATTTCATGGGGTCGAGAGGACTGTTCTTAGCCCCCTGGACCCTTGACTTCAATCCCAAAGCCGAGATCACCTCAGCCTCTATTTGTGTTAGGCTGCCTCACCTTCCCTTGCATCTCTGGGGGACAAATTCTCTGGAGAACATTGGAAATACGCTTGGGTGTTTCCTGGACAGCGCGGAGCTGAAAGGGGACCAGTTTACCTGCGCTCGCATTTGTTTTGAGGTTAACCTCGAGAAAGGTCTTCCAGAAGCAATTAAGCTCTCCCTGGGGGAATGGTGCCATATCCAAGAGCTGGACTACGAGCAGATTCCTTTTAAGTGCCTCCGGTGCCATGCTTACGGTCACTTCGCAAGAAAATGCCCCATAGCCTTTGAGGAACTGGGACCAGTCAAAGCAGATGATTTTCAGCCCGTATATAACCAACGAAGGCAGCCAAGGTGAAAGGACCCACTAGCCCAGGCCCCGAAGGCCACTTATTCAGCAGAGGCAACTCTAGAAAATAAAAACAATTTTGATGCGCTAAAGGAAGATTAAGGCCTAGAACCAGAACCAGCAGCAGTCAAGGAAGATCCTCCAGCAGACGAAAGCCTTCCGAAATCCACCCCCCCAGATTCAGTAGCAGCGAGAGAAATTCGAGCTTCAGATCCAGAACCCTCTGCCCATGCAGGTCTGGTTGTTACAGTCCCCTCTAGTGGCTCTGGGCGAACTTCTGAACCTGAAGACAATTTAGTCCCGTCTCCACCCCTTACCTGAGGACGAAGGACCAACAAAGCGCGCAGAGAAAAGGAGGCAGCCTCCAACATTTCTTTAGGCTCTCAGAAAAAGCTGGACCCCTACATTAAGGGGAAAATTTCAGCCCCCTCGGTATAATGCTTTGCTTATGTCTTTTTCTATGCTCACAGTTTGTGAGAATTTACTCATCTACGCATTCTTTGTCATATTATCGAATTATCTCAAGGAGAAGAGGGGATTGGTCTCCTAAGACATTCACAAGAAGGTTGGCAACACTGTTAGAGGTCACCAACCTTCTTCAGATTTGTAACTTTCTGATTCTGGCTGGCCAGAATGCCGCTTAATGCAACATAACCGTTTTTTTCAAAAAAAAAACATATCATTACTGCTATAATTAAACAATTCATAGCATTCCATATTAATTCGTATACATAGTGGAAAACATGATAACATTTATAGTAGAGACATGATAAAATGTGATCAAACATAGTTAGACACTTATCTTGTAACAATGGTGGGATCCACCAACCAAATGTAAGCCTTCCATGAACCTCCCAGCCTTAGACCGCACTGCTAATCAACTCAACAGTGGATCACCCCTGAGCTGGGACTAAGCTCCACCCCAAGGCAAGGAATCTAGTCTCAGGCTGAGGTTATAGGGAAAACAGTCACACACAACCACAAGGAAGCGATTCTCTCCAAGGAATCTCCCACGCTCACTACCCACAGACCCTCATTCCCCACATGCCTATTCCACCCCAGGAGAATGCACCTTCTCTGTCACCTGGACAGTCCTTCGCCTGCCAATCTCCCTTACCTTGGGTTATAGGAATAGACCAGACCGAAAGTCTCCGGGCTCTATGGCAGCTATAGGGTTGTTTCCAGGAGTTCTCTCCTTCCCCTACGAACTCTCTCACCTGGAGGGAGTCTCTCACAGGCCAACAAGCATCACGCAGTCTAGTACTGTGTAATCTCAACAATCCCATGGGAAAATAGACACAGGCTTTCCAAAAACTGGATTCGACAATCACAGGATGGCTTCACAGTCACAGCTTTGGAACAGGGAATGCTCGCATAGGCTCGCTCAGCTTTCCCGAACAAGCAAGACTCTTCCTCGAAATCAACACAGGCTTCTCGTAGGCTGGGGTTACATGCACATGATTTCTCATAATCAAACACAAACATTCCAGTCACAGGTTCTCACGGAGGTTCTCTACAAGAGTCGGGTTAATCATACTGCTCAGAGCTCTGTACGCATTCAAATAATCCGGTGGAATGGGAATGGAACCTTCTCACGACTCACCCTGGCCATTTTATTCGCATGCACCAGGGTTGAAACTTGTCACCCATGGAACTGCATGCGTTCCACCAGCACGCATTCCTCCCACCACTTGGGAAATCACGCGTCCTTCCAAAAGGACTTAGGATAAAAACATATGATGCACATATCTTTTGGAATAATATTAAAATATTATTCCCAGGCTTAAGCC
>ML841870.1:31531-43615 GCA_009831015.1 Picea engelmannii
TCACCAACATTTCCTCTATAAGTGACATAAATCCGAAAGAAAATGAGAATAGGTACTATGTCCATTTGGAGGATATAATTGAGTGTGATTTTGATTCCTTTAAAATAGTTTTGTTTGAGGTTAAATGGTACATGCTACAGATGCATGAATGTGATCCTGAAAGAACTGTTATTGAACATGATAATGGATTTACCGTGGTTAATACAAGGGCATTTGAACCGGGTATAGAGCCTTATGTTCTTCCAAGTCAATGTGAGAAAGTATTTTACTGAGAGGTACCTGGTAAAGCAAGTTGGTCATATGTTGTTAGATATGATCCAAGAGGAAGACCAATAAAGTATAATCATGTATCTGAGGATGAAGATAATAACGAGGAAGAAGATCATGATTATGAAGATCAGGAGAAGGTGGCTCATGTATTTGATGTGTCAGATGAAGAATTTGAATAATTTGATCATCAAAATGTAGGAGAAGATGATATCATTGGCGATATCGATAACTATATTAGTGAAAATGACGTTGATGATGATGTTTATAGGAATGATCTTTTCACCAATATCAATTCTAAACCAAATCCTGATACAAATGTTGAGCTGGATGAAGAAGAAGATGACTGATATTTAATTGTTGAAAAGAAGAGGTATTTGTTTATATCTTTTATATGATCTTTATATGTTTTTATTTTGTATAATATAGTATATGATACATGTTCTTTAGAATTTAAAATTAGGTAATATGGGGAAATTGAGAGTGATGTGAAGGGGGGGGGGAGGGAAGGGGGGTATAATTAGAGCTTCCACCTTCACGTGGTTGCCCCTGTTTAATAGAGAATGAACTATTCTTGAAAACAAGAGGAGCTCTTCATGACTGCACATAATCATACCGACGATGTAGGTATGTCCATGATCAATTCAAAATGTGAATGGGGCCAACGTTGAATGGGGCCAACATTGAAATTTTTTCAAATTGTTTCTGAATGCATTGAAATTTGACATGGATAGAATATTTGCATTTTGTAACGATATGGGAGGGTTTCTGGACTCAAATTTGACTCGCACACCCACTTTCTTCCATCATCAATTCATCATGTAAACCATAAACCCTAATTTACTAGAGTCATCGATTTGCCGATTTTTAGTGTTCCTAGTGAATGGATGTGTTGTTGTTGACATGGAATGGTACAACACATGTACCTTATTGATTTTCTTTCTTCACTTGATGTGGGACTGGTCATTCCTAGCATTGAATTGAAAGTTTCCCCTAGTCTTAGTCATCACCCTTCATGACAGTTGTCACCCAATGATCATTAGATCACAAGGTTGTAGGTATATGGGAATTGGGATCATGAGGCTTTATAACCCTATAGTAATAAGAGACATTAGTTGAACTTTGACTATATTGAAAGGTGTGTGCAATTGAAAATACTAACAATCCAAAACTAAAAGGGATTAATACATAGACTGTCAATGAGAGGTGATATGGCCGTGGTGTGTAGGAATAGGCCTAGCACCATCAAAATTATCATTCTCCAAATATCTTATAAAAAGTTTACAAGGAAAATGTACTAGAACTAGACATGGGCAACAATGACCTGTGAATGGGGCCAATGTTGAAATGTTTTCAAATTGTTTATGTATGCATTGAAATTTGACATGGATAGACTATTCACATGCCTTAACGATATGGGAGGGTTTCTGGACTCAAATTTGACTCACACATATTATATTTGAAAAGGATCTATGTTGGAAATTGAAATTTATGTGAGAGGTGATCTGAAATGAGAGGTGATTGAAATGAGACGTGATCTGGCCATGATTTTACTAACAAAATTCATGTCTCTAAATAATGAACTATTAATTTTTTGTTAAAAATTGAATATCCTAGCAACATGGGAAGGAACAGAATGGGCTAGAGGCTCATGAATCAATACTTTATTTTTTAAAATTATCTTTAAAAAGGCCCATGATATGGTCAAGTTTCCCTCCATCCTAGTCATGCTTAAGGCTCTTGAATTTGTCCCCTTGTTCCCTAGAGTCATGGAAAATATTCTTAGAAGCAATGATGTATCCCTCCATCAACATATATAAATAAGAAGAAGTAGGGCTAATCCATTATATTTGACAAGGATCTATGTTGGAAATTGAAATTTATGTGATGGTAATAGAAGCCTTGGTCTACTTGATCCTTCACATCATTTAGAGAGAAATCTATTTATATCATTTTTGAGGAAAGTATGGAGGGTGGTAAGAACTTCACAAAGTAAATTAGAATTTTTGTTGCATGTTGAGGGTCTATATGAAAATCCTTGTAATACACATCCAACATCGAGGTTTCGTGCACCAAATGGATTATTAGAGTACTATAATAAAACAAGGTCTCGAACTATCGATGGAATACAAAGTCTCATATTTGGTTTGTCTTTTAACGAACATTCATTATGGTGGTCCTCCATCCTTTGCATGGATAATATTATAGCATTTCCAATCTTTCTCTTCAGTTCTTCAAACACCCATAGTTGTGTGATGCAGGAGCATCTCTCCACATCAGCCAGCTAGCTAGCCAGCCACACCAACGACTTCAAATCGTGCATTTAATGGAGGCACAACCTCATTTCAAATTTGAATTTAATGTAATTGAAATGTTCTAGGATGGTGAGCCATGGAAGCCGTGCCTTTGTGCAGGCATTAGATAGGATCGGCCTTAATGCTAGATCGGTTGAGATCTAGATCCAGGTGCTGGACTAGACAACCATTGAATTTAATTTATTAGAGTAGATGGACCTGGAGGGAAGCGTTCGATGAGCCCCTCAGGTAAAAGAGATTTCTAGATCTTATTTGAAAAGAGAGAGAGACGAGCTAGAGAATAGAATGGTTGTAAGAGAGGAACCAGAGAGAGCTCGAGGAACACCATTGTAAAATACAGGCATTTTCCATTTTAATATAACAGAGCGGTTTTTCCTGCATTATTCTATCTTATATGCATGTCTGTGTGTGTTCCATATATATGCTGTGAATGTATATTGTAGTTGTGAATTCGCCAGGAGTTCGTTTGATTTAGGTTGGAGGTATTTGAGGCTTCATACCAGGAGGGTGTTACAGAACGCTGAGGGTTCTGAGAGCCGGTGCACTAAGGATGCACTTCTGAACTCTAAGGAGTCAGAAAAAGACATGCTGAGGCACATAATCTGAAGTTAACAACTCAGAAAAGGAAGACCTCAAGGTTGTTGAATACCTTGGAGGCAAGGTTGTGTAGTTGGAACACAGTTGCAGACAGAACTTTGTTGTAAGTTCTGTGGAGCTCTTCCAAGTAGGCATCGAGCGTAAGCACAAGGTGTTGAAGGAAGCACTCTACTGAGAGTTTGAAGATAGAAGTCAGAATATCTGAGGAGTTCTGAGAAGCTCTACCAGGTGGGCATTGAGAATCTGTGAGCAAGGAGTGCACAAGAGGAAGGAACTCTGCTGTGAGTTCAAGGAAAAATAATCACTGAGGATTATGAAAGGCTCTTCCAGGTGGGCATAGAGCAAGCGCATAGGTGCACAAGGACCCAAAACTACTAAACGTTCTGTGGAGAAGAGACTCTGCCAGGAGGGCGTCGAGAAAGTGTGCAGATAGGCACAGAGGTGAAGAGAACTCTTTGAGTTCTGTGTTGTGAAGGGAGAGTCCACTGAAGGACCTTCACAGGATTGATGAATACCCAGAAGCACTCAGCCAGAGGTTGCTGGAGTGAAGGATAGCTAGGAGGGCATCCAGTTCTCTCTCCATCTGAGGGAGAAGAAGGATAAAATCCCCCAAGGGGTATGAGTGGTTGCGTAAGCTCAGAAGGGATAGCATGTTGTGTGCATGAGAAGACTCTGTAGGAGCGCAGACATCAGAATCCTTTAATCATTCGAGAAATACAAGATCAGGAAGGATAGCACTTTTATGCGCACAGGCGAACTCAGAGACTGAGGAGTTCACAGAGGAAAGGAGTCGAGGTTGAAGCCTTTTGCAAAGTCCGTGTGAATTCTTACAAGAGAAGGAAGAAAGCGTGAAAAAGATCAGGAGGGGCAGCACCAACCATCTGATCAAGAGGAGAGAAGAAATCTGGACCGTTGATTTTCCACATCCAGGAGGAGCCTAGGAGGAGTCTATAGAAGGAGGAGGCCAACAGGCGTCGGATCTCATACTGAAATCCCGTCACCCATTGGATCGAGAGAAGGCACATAGAGGTTAAGCCTCAGGAGGAGCGCAGAGAAGGAGAAGTGATCTGAGCCGTCAGATCAGAAGCAGAAATCTCGTCAGCCATCGGATCTGCAGAAGCTACGAGGGAGATAAGCCTTGGGATCAAGGAGAGAATCCCTCGACATCAGGGACGAAGAATTAGCGAGATTTTATCTGGATCGTTCGTTTGGGAGAGGACGCGTGTCACGAGATTACCCACATCGAGAACTCGGGCACTGGAGGTTGGAAGAGGAAGTCATTCAACTTCACAAGTGGCGAGGAGGCAAGAGCTCTGTGTTGTGGGGTCTAGCTAACGTCATATCGGGATATCGATACTCGAGAATGGTGTGGGGCCATAGGAGTCGGAAAGAGGACAGGTGGCACATCGCATCTCGGGAGCTCATAAGTGGAAGGGTTGAGAATTTGGTGTCAAGGGTTGTGAGGTGCGAGGACGCGAGGTGGCGAAGGAGCGAGAGGATCGGGACTGTCCATTGAAGAGGACGCGTGTTGGAGATCTAAGGATCTCGCGAACTCGGGAGTTCACAGGGTAAAAGCCCAAACTTTGGTACTCAGAGTCACGAGGATGCGAGGCGCGAGAAGGAAGATAACCGTTAGATCCAGATCGTGGAAGGACCGTTGGATCCGCATGTGGGATCGTGCATCGGAACCTCATGAGAAAAGACTCGAGAATTTGGCCATGGAAATCGCGAAGTCGCGAGGGAACGAAGTCGCGAGTTCCGGCATCTCGGGTAGGACTGTGTGGGGCCATAGCAAGCCGGCGAGTGGGAGGTCGCGAGTTTCGGCATCTCGGGTAGGACCATGTGGGGCCATAGCAAGCCGACAAGTGGAAGACAGGTGGCACAAAGACCTCAAGATCTTGCCGCGAGAAGCCCCAAAGTATTGGTGCTAGGGTTTGCGAGTTGCGAAGGTTCGAAGTCTCGGCGAGACAAAGGACCGTTGAAAGGTCAACTCTCATGCGCCTCGACACTTCGGCACATCGGGTGTCGAGATTTGGAAAATCAAGGGTTGGATATAGCGAGTCGCGAGGCCACCAGTGAAGTAAGGCCACGGACATGGGAGTAGTGGTCATATGGTGGAATCTTATCCAGGAGGGCTAGCGCATAGGAGCCGAGAGCTCATTGGTGATCAGGGATTCCCGAGGACAGTGGTTTCTGGCAGCGGAAAGTATGAAACCCCGAAACCCCAATAGTGAGTCGAGATAACTACAACTAAGTGCAGAAGCCGAGACGAGATTAAAGAGAAGACCTGTGGACTGGGTCAGGGATTTGCATAGTGATTCCAACAGGGGATCTAAAGCTCCGCTTCGGCTCAGCAGAGAGGATTTTCAGAACGATCCTATGAGCAGGAGGTCAGGTAAAGAAACCCTGCGGGGTGATAGGTTGGACCTTCTTTGCATCAAGTGGTATCAGAGCTAATTTCTTGTCTGTATATTTCAGGCAAGAGGAGTGAAGAAGAGAGGGAGCACTTTGATACAAATCAAGTGGTATCAGAGCGAGTTCTTGTCTATATATTTCAGGCAAGAGGAGAACAGAGGAGAAAGAAGAAGACAGAGTTACTGAGGACTCTGTAACGACTATTTACAGGTAGACAACAGTCGAGAATGCAGTCAGTAGGACTGTAGGATGAAGCTGAGCACTCAGGATTGCAAGAGTGACAACAACAGGATTGCCAGGGAGGCAGATAGGGACAACAAGATGGCTATTGAAGGCCATAGAAAGAAGAGCAAGGAAGAAAGGCTTGTCGAATGGGATGAAGAAGAGACTAGAGAACTCTATGAACTAAAAGCAAACATAGAGAAGCTCGAACTGCGGATGCGGTAGGATAGGAGGATGAGACGAATGCGTGAATTGCCCATGAAGAAGGCAGCAACAAAATGGCCAGTTAGAGAACTGATGGTCATAAGACAACGCAGGCTGTTGAGAAGATGGTTGAGGTATGCTGAAAACCTCAAGGCCACAGAGGAAGAGATGATTGATCACTGTTGGCCAAAGACTGGAAAGGGTATTGATGATTGGGATGATGAAGAAGATAAATTGGGATCGTATGAGGATCTCATAGTCTTCCAGGAGAGTGTAAGGTTTCCATATGACCATATGGGAAAGGGAACAGAAATGAGATCGACGGGTGATCTCAAGGATTGCCATGAAGGCAGAGCAGAAGAAATTCCAACTTGCCTAGAGGGCAGCGAGTTGAGATCAGCTGAGGATCTCACAGATTGTCAGGTGGACAACGAGGGAATTTTACATTTCCAATTGGTCAATGAAAGGAGATCAGATGAGGATCTCAAAGAATGCCAGGAGGGCAGTGGAAGCATCGAAGACTGCCAGGAGGGCAGCATAAGCGTGCCAAACTGCCAGGTGGGCAGAGATGAGAATTTGGAACTAGATGGAAGTCTCAGGGACTCTTTGGAGAGTTCAATGCAGCAAGGAGTGTTGATGAAGATGGGATCGGTTGATCTCATAGTCTTCCAGGAGAGCAGCGGAAGCATCCCATATTTCCAGGTGAACAGGGATGAGCAGGGGAATTTGAATCAGCCAGAGGAGCTGACAGGGATGAGACTATATGTGGGTCTCATAAATTCAGGGATGAATTTAAATCAGCAGATGCAGCTGATAGAGGAGGAAGATCGAGATGGTATTCTGATGAATGGGGGAATACAAGTATTCCTACCATCTGCCTAGGAGGAGGCATAAAATTATGTTGCAGATGATACAACAACAGCAGGGGAGCAGTCAGCTATGACTATCAGAAAAGAAGAAAAATGGGAGCAGACTTTGGAAGCTTCCCTAGAGGACAAAGAAGAGAGTGAGCATTTTGAGGAATGGCTCAACGCATTCAGCATTAAAGCTGAAGAGACTACAACAGAAGAGTTTGCAGCAAAAGATGAAGAAGATGAGCATTCTTAGGAATGGCTCATTACTTTAAGTCAGGAAGCTAAAATAACTGTAGCATTGGAGCTGACAACCGATGGAGCAGAAAAGGATGATGAACATTCTGAGGAATGGCTCGATATTTTCAGCGATGAAGCTGAAAAGAATGCAACAGAGGAGGTTGCAGAAGCAGAAGAGGAAGAAGACATGGACAAAATTTGCTTTGCTGACCTGTGGAATCAAATAGTAGCTCTGGAGAAAAGGATAAAAGTGCAGGGCATGCACATCCAACAGATAAAGTTGGAAATGGATGAAGAAGGCATGGGAGATCATGGTGATCTTCTCATGTGCATAAAATTTTTGCAGCTGAGGAGAATGCATGAGAAAAACTAGCCATTGGAGCAGCTGGATAAGGAGATCATGGAGATCAACAGGCTGATGTTGAAGTCAGAAGAAACTGCCAGCAAGGAGTAGCTGGGTAGAAGGAAAGATGCAACAATAGCACAACAGAAGCAGCAACAGCAACAGACTGGAGCAGATGGAAAGCTCCAAAGACTGATTTGGGATCCAGGAGGATTCCAACAGCTACAGGGGAAGCTCACGAGCAGGAGCTCATGATTTTTGCAGCTGAGGAGTATGATGCACGAGCATCTCTCCACATCAGCCAGCCACGTCAGCGAGTTCAAATCGTGTATTTAATGGAGGCGCAACCTCATTTCAAATTTCAATTTAATGTAATTGAAATGTTCTAGGCTGGTGAGCCATGGAAGCCGTGCCTTTGTGCAGGCATTATATAGGATCGGATTTAATGCCAGATCGGCTGAGATCTAGATCCAGGTGCTGGAATAGACAACCATTGAATGTAATTTATTAGAGTAGGTGGACCTGGAGGGAAGCGCTCGAGGAGTCCCTCAGGTAAAATAGATTTCTATATCTCATTTGAAAAGAGAGAGAGAGACGAGCTAGAGAATAGAATGGTTGTAAGGGAGGAATCAGAGAGAGCTCGAGGAACACCATTGTAAAATACAGGCATTTGCCATTTTAATATAACAGAGCGGTTTTTCCTGCATTATTTTTTCTTATATGCATGTCTGTGTCTGTTCCATATATATGCTGTGAATGTGTACTGTAGTTGTGCATTCGGCAGGAGTTCGTTTGATTCAGGTTGGAAGTCTTTGAGCGTTCATACCAGGTGGGTGTGACAGAATGCTGAGGGTTCTGAGAGCCGATGCACTGAGGATGCACTTCTGAACTCTAAGGAGTCAGACAAAGACGTGCTGAGGCACAGAATCTGAAGTCAACAACTCAGAAAAGGAAGACCTCAAGGTTGTTGAATACCTTGGAGGGAAGGCTGTGTAGCTGGAACATAGTTGCAGACATAACTTTGTTGTAAGTTCTGTGGAGCTCTACCAGGTGGGCATCAAGCATAAGCACAAGGTGTTGAAGGAAGCACTCTGCTGAGAGTTTGAAGATAGAAGTCAGAATCTCTAAGGATTTCTGAGAAGCTCTGCTAGGTGGGCATTGAGCATGTGTGATCAAGGAGTGCACAAGAGGAAGGAAGTCTGCTGTGAGTTCAAGGAAATAGAATCATTGAGGATTCTGAAAGGCTCTGCCAGGTGGGCATCGAGCAAGCGCATAGGTGCACAAGGACCCATAACTGCTGAACATTCTGTGGAGAAGAGACTCCGCCAGGAGGGCATCGAGAAAGTGTGCAGATAGGCACAGAGGTGAAGAGAACTCTTTGAGTTCTATGTTGTGAAGGGAGAGTCCACTGAAGGACCTTCACAGGGTTGTTGAATACCCAGAAGAACTCAGCCAGAGGTTGTTGGAGTGAAGGATATCTAGGAGGGCATCTAGTTCATTCTCCATCTGAGGGAGAAGAAGGATAAAATCCCCCAAGGGGTTTGAGTGGTTGCGTAAGCTTAGAAGGGATAGCATGCTGTGTGCATGAGAAGACTCTGCAGGAGCAAAGACGTCGAAATCCTTTAATAATTCGAGAAAGACAAGCTCAGGAAGGATAGCGCTTTTATGCACACATGCGAACTCAGAGACTGAGGAGTTCACAGAGGAAAGGAGCCGAGGTTGAAGCCTTTTGAAAAGTCCATGGGAATTCTTCCAAGAGAAGGAAGAAAGCATGCAAAAGCTCAGGAGGGGCAGCACGAGCAGTCTGATCGGCAGGAGAGAATAAATCTGGACCGTTGATTTTCCACGTCCAGGAGGAGCCCAGGAGGAGTCTATAGAAGGAGGAGGCCGACAGTCGCCGGATCTCATACTGAAATCCCATCACCCATTGGATCGGGAGAAGGCATGCAGAGGTTAAGCCTCAGGAGGAGCACAGAGAAGGAGAAGTGGTCTAAGCCATCATATCAGAAGAAGAAATCCCGTCAGTCGTCGGATCTATAGAATCTACGAGGGAGATAAGCCTTGGGAGCAAGGAAAGAATCCCTCGACATCAGGGATGAAGAATTAGCGAGATTTTATCTGGACCGTTCGTTTGGGAGAGGATGCGTGTCACGCGATTACCCACATCGCGAACTCGGGCACCGGAGGTTGGAAGAGGAAGTCATTCAACTTCACGAGTGGCGAGGAGACGAGAGCTCCATGTTGTGGGTCCTAGGTGATGTCATATCGGGATATCGACACTCGAGAACGGTGTGGGGCCACAAGAGTCGGAAAGCGGACAGGTGGCACATCGCATCTCATGAGCTCGTAAGTGGAAGGGTTGAGAATTTGGTGTCAAGGCTTGTGAGGTGCGAGGATGCGAGGCGGCGAAGGAGCGAGAGGATCGGGACCGTCCATTGAAGAGGACGTGTGTCGGAGATCTAAGGATATCGCGAACTCGGGAGTTCATAGGGTAAAAGCCCAAACTTTGGTACTCAGAGTCACAAGGATGTGAGGTGCGAGAAGAAGGATAACTGTTAGATCTGGATCATGGAAGGACTGTTGGATCCACACGTGGGATCATGCATTGGAACCTTGCGGGAGAAGACTCGAGAATTTGGCCACGGAAATTGCAAAGTCGCGAGGGAATGAGGTGGTGAGTTTCGACATCTCAGGTAGGACCATGTGGGGCCATAGCAAGCCGGCGAGTGGGAGTTCGTGAGTTTCTGTATCTCGGGTAGGATCGTGTGGGGCCATAGCAAGCCGGCGAGTGGAAGACAGGTGGCACAAAGACCTTGGGATCTCGCCGCAAGAAACCCCAAAGTATTGGTGCTAGGGTTCGTGATTTGCGAAGGTTCGAAGTCTTGGCGAGACAAAGGATCGTTGAAAGGTCAACTCTCGTGTGCCTTGGCACTTCGGCACATCGGGTGTCGAGAGTTGGAAAATCAAGGGTTGGATATAGCGAGTCGCGAGGCCGCGAGGGAAGTAAGGCCACGGACACGGGAGTAGTGGTCATATGGTGGAAGCTTAGCCAGGAGGGCTAGCGCATAGGAGCCGAGAGCTCATCAGTGATCGGGGATTCTCGAGGAAAGTGGTTTGTGGCAACGGAAAGTCCAAAACCCCGGAACCTCGATAGTGAGTCGGGATAACTACGGCTAAGTGCAGAAGCCGAGACAGGATTAAAGAGAAGTCCTGTGGACTGGGTCAGGGATTTGCATAGTGATTCTGGTAGGGGATCTAAAGAGCCCCTTCGGCTCAGCAGAGGGGATTTTGAGAACGATCCTGTGAGTAGGAGGTCAGGTAAAGAAACCCTGCGGGGTGATAGGTTGGACCTTCTTTGCATCATTGTGGCTTGCCCCAATGAAAACTCTTCTCTTTGGAAGTCATGGCGTGTAATGGTGCAACTGTTGCTTAAACGTTTTCTATGAATATCCTCAAGTTTTGTATGAACATCCTCAAGTATTGCATTTCTCCCATGAAACTTTTGATCTTTGTCAAGATGGTAGGAATAATCCATTGGTTGATCTTTTTAATCTTGTTCGGATCCACCCTTAGCGCTCCTCCATTGATTATGTGTCTAAGATAAATCAAGGACACTTTCTGACACTACATTTTTTAAAATTCATGATCAATTGATCTATTTTTAGTGTCTCTAGTCCTTATTCCACATGTTGTATGTGCTCTTAATAATTATTGTTGAACATTAGTATGCCATCTATATATACTTTTAAAATGAGTAAATAAATGGTTGTAGAAAATAATTCATCAAGCACATGAAAGTTGTAGGTGCATTACATAAACCCAAATGAGTCACTAACCATTCATACAAACCTTGTTGCCTTGTCTTGAATGTTGAATACAAAGTCTCATATTTGGTTTGTATTTTAATGAAAAATCATTATGGTGGTCCTCCATCCTTTGCATGGCTAATATTAGAGAATTTCCAATCTTTCTCTTCAGTTCTTCAAATGCCCATAGTTGTGGTTTGCCCCAATGAAAACTATTCTCTTTGGCGGTCATGGCGTGTAATGGTGGAACTATTTCTTAAACGTTTTCTATGAATATTCTCAAGTTTTGTATGAACATCCTCAAGTATTGCATTTCTCCCATGAAACTTTTGATCTTTGTCAAGATGGTAGGAATAAGCCATTGACCGATCTTTGCAATCTTGTTTGGATCCACCCTTAGCGCTCCTCCATTGATTATGTGTCTAAGATAAATCAAGGACACTTTTTGACACTACATTTTTTCAAATTCATAACCAATTGATCTATTTTCAATGTCTCTAGTCCTTGTTCCACATGTTGTATGTGCTATTAATAATTATTGTTTAACATTAGTATGTCATCTAGATATACTTTTAAAATGAGTAAATGAATGGTTGTAGCATATCATTCATCAAGCACATGAAAGTTGTAGGTGCATTACATAAACCCAAATGAATCACTAACCATTCATACAAACCTTGTTGCCTTCTCTTGAATGTTATTTTCCACATATTTTTCTTTGATCCTTAGTTAATCATGGTAACCTGATTTGAGGTCCAACTTTGTGAAGAAATTCCCTTTTGTAAGTGAACCAACAAGTCATCGATATGTGGTAGTGGATATTT
>WSFP011324917.1:0-40247 GCA_009831015.1 Picea engelmannii
ACAGTACTATGCTTAAGGTTATAGACAATCAATATGTGAGACAAACTAAATAAACAATTTACTTATAAGTGATAAAATTATGCATTATAAAATCATATGCTCATATCATTCCAAAATTAAGTAAATTAGCATAAAAATTTCCACAAACCACACATTTCATAACTTAAGTTTCTCTCCAAAAATCTTGGCCAACAATGACTTCTCATTCATTAACATTTCATTAAAAATTCTATAAGAAGCACAAGAAAGAATCCATTTATTTATCGGGCTTATACAAGAAAGTGAAAGGGAGGTTAATTGTTTTGTCTTCTCAATTTGGCTATTCAGTTCCCCTTTTGGCTATTTGGTTTCTTCATTCAACTAAATATTCTACCACCTGGGTTTTGTTTTCTTTTCAGTGCTAACTTCTTCTTGTTTGACAATAGAGGTATTCCAACAGAATATGAACACCTTTAGTACCCACTCACACGATTAGCTCAATACACTGATGTTTTTACATGGTAAAAACCCTGTGGGGAAGCATCCATGGCCCCAACCAATGTGGCCAGACAAATTTATTGATGCAAAAGAAAATATTACAAGGAGATTTACAAGAGATTTTCTCACAGTCGATCATTAGCAAATGACCCTTCATGCTCTTTAAATAGATATCATGGACCAATCGGGTGTTAAGCCACAGATCAATGTATCCATTAATATTTAGGAGAATATGAGCCATCAGATCACTCTATGTCGGGAACATATCGTGACCGTCGTATTTCCTAACTACAAATGCATAATAAAGAAACACACTACGAAACACACTTTTACCTAACGACACATTAGACCAAGTTGATATTAACTACCTCCAAAGTGTCTAAATATCCTAACATCCCCCCTTAAGAACAACTTTGGATAGGATTGAAGGATTTACAAAGGTGACACAATAGGATAAGGAAGGAGGAATTAGAGCTTATCCCCCTTAATGACAACTTCATGAACTCTTAACATAGATCGAAGTTTGAAGAACTTCACTTTTGTAAGAGACTTTGTGAAAATGTCTACAACTTGATCTTTTGTAGGGTAAAAGAGCACTTCAGTAACTCGATCATGAATGAGCTTTTTTATTAAGTGCATGTCTACATCAATGTGTTTTCTACACTGATGTTGAATTGGATCTTTGGCAAGCTTGATGGCACTCTGATTGTCGCACCAAAGGGTGGTCGGATTTTGTTGTTGGAAGCCAAACTCTAAAAGTATATGTCGAAGCCATAAGGCTTCTTGACTTGCATTAATCATTGCTCGGTACTCTACTTTTGTTGAAGAAAGAGAAATAGCATATTGTTTCTTACAATCCCAAGTGACAGGTCTTGAACCAAGGCTGAAAACACAACCTGCAGTAGAATTTTGATCATTAGGGTCGTCGACGCAATCTAAATAAATGAAGCCAACCAATAAAGGAGTCCCCTCGTAGCTATAGTGTATCCCAAAATGAATTGTACCCTGGACATACCGAAGTATACTTTTAGTTGTTTTCCAATGGCTTTCATGGGGTGTTTGCATATACCAGGCAACAAGACCAACAACAAAGGAAATATTGGGATGAGTATGAGTCAAATATAAGAGGCTACCAACTAACTGATGGTACAAAGTGGAATCAACTTTGGAATAAGTACAAGTGGTAGCAAGTTTGACTCCAAACTAGAAGGGAGAAGGGGTTGGTTTTGAATAATCCATGTGAAAGCGGCGAAGAAGGTTACTAGCATACTTAAACTAGTAAAGAAAAATTACTTCTTTGGTTTGCAATACTTGGAGGCCAAGGAAATATTGCAAATAGTCTAAGTCTGTCATTTCAAATTTCTTTTTAAGGTTGGATTTCACATGGGTCAAAAGTTTTGGGTCACTACTAGCGAGGATAAGGTCATCAACATAAAGAACAAGGATTATGAGATGGATTCCTACTTTCTTGGTATAGACATTAGGATCATAATATCATATAGAAAAGTCGGTGTCAAGAAGAAAGTTGTCCATTTGGGCATACCAAACTCAAGGAGATTTCTTAAGACCATAAAGAGATTTATTAAGGAGGAAAACAAGGCTCAAGTCATTCTGGACATAGTCAGGATGTTGTTCCATGTAGATTTCTTCTTGAAAATCCCCATACAAGAAGGTGGATTTAACATCCATCTAATGGACCTCCCATTTATGTGAGGCAGCAAGGGATAGAACAAGGTAGATGGAATTCATTTTGGAAACAGGGGAAAAGGTTTCATTATAGTCAATTCCTTCAATGTGAGACAACCCTTTGGAAACTAACTGGGCCTTATGTCTTTCAACATTTCTATCTTATGCATACTTAGTTTTGTACACCCATTTACATCTGAAAAGTTTTCTTCATTTCAGAAGAGGTACAAGATCCCAAGTATTATTTACCATTAAAGAATGATACTCTTCATTCATTGTTGTGTCCCAATATGGATGACCTGAAGCTTATGAAAATGTCTCTAGATTGCGAGTCTCTAAAACTTGACCTAAAATAAAAGAGGCTCACTAGAACTGTGAATGTGTTTGACGCTAATTTGAGGGATCAACAACAACATCACCAGTTTCTTCTCGAGTTAATGGACCCATCTAGGAAGCTAAGGTGTTGGTGAAAGTTCATGTTCAATGGACTCATCTAGAGGAATGTAAGTAGGTGGAGGTGGATCTCCATCCTCGGTGTCATCATCTAAAGAACAACAAACCAAAATAGGAACAAAAGACGACTCACAAGCCAAAGAAGGCACAAACATTGAATTAGGCTCTAAGGCCAAAATATTTTCACCAAATTTAACATCTCTTATAATAATAATTTATTTAGAATGAGGTTGAAGAAGTTTGTAACCTTTGACATTTTTAGAATATCCAACAAAAATACACTTCTCACTTTTAGGTTGTAAAGATTTCCTTTTCTCATCAGGAATGTGAGTCCATGCTACACTCCAAAATACACGGAAGTGTCCTACATGTGGCTTAATTTCCCATGCTACACTCCCAAATACATGGAAGTGGCTTACATATGGATTAATTTTATTCCATGCTTCTTCCAGTGTTATATTTTTTAGAGCCTTTGTGGGAGTGCAAATTACTATGTAATTTGCACAGTTAATGACTTCCACCCAATAATTAAGACTTATTTCAGTAGATTGGATCACACAATTAGACATTCCTTTTAATATGTATTTATACTCTCAAAAACACCATTTTGTTATGGTATACATGGAACAGTCTATTGCATTTTGATGCCCTGTGTAGTGCAGTAACTTGTAAAATTGTTGTTCACATATTCACCTCCATTCTCTGTTCTTAACCTTTAAAGTTGATCTCCAGATTGTTTTTATACAAGGGTCTTGTAGGCCAAACACTTGTTAAATACTTCGCTCTTAAGTTTTAAGAAGTAAACCCAAGTGTGTCTCGAGAAGTCATTAATGAAAGTTAAGAAATACTTGCACCCAGAAAAGAAGGAGAAGAAAGTGGACTACACAAGTCACTATGAACAAGTTGCAAAGGGGTCAAGGCATGCCAAGAGGCACATTTGTCAAAACTATCCCGATGATGTTTGTTGAAAAACATTATCGGCACAAACACCATATTTGCAAGAAACAAGAGGAAGACTAATCACCAATTGTTGATTACATAGTTCTTGTAATGAGCAACAGTTTAGATGACCAAACCACTCATGCCAAAGTTTACTCAAGTCATCACTATGAGAAAAAAAAACTAATTTAAAATATGATGACATGAAGTTGTCAAACTTGTACAACCTGGTAATATCATCAACAATTCTAGTTGCAAGAATGTTGGGCGTTGGCCTATTTTGAGAAGAAAGTATATTTTGGGCATAGGCCTATTTTTGGAGAAATATCTATTTTGGGAAAACCTAAATTTGGAAAGGAAGACCTAATTTTGGAGCGCAAGCAACAGGTGGTAAGAAAGCAACATGCAAAAAAAGAAGGAAAAGCGACGTGGCGCGTTGGCAGACAAGCCTAACCATGATAGGGTTAGGGTTTTTAATAAATATTGTAACGGCTATAAGACATAGAGTAGTATAAATAAGGACCTAGGAGGTCTAGGAAAGGGGGTGATTTAGGTTGGATTTGATGTTAGGAGAGTAAAAGAGAACTGATTATTCTGATTTTGTGGATTTTTTATTGTAATAATACTTGTAGAAGAGTCGAATAAGCTAGTGTTGAGGGTTAGGTCACGAGATGAGGAGCCTGATGTTATCTAGTCCACCCCACATAGGTTTATTTCCGTCATCTTGATTGTATTACTGAAGATGTAATGTGCGCAGCGCAAGATTTTTCAACAGATTAAATAAAAGAGCAGAGAGCCAAATCTTTGTGGACATAGCCCTAGGAGGGGGTGAACCACAGTAAACTTTGTGTTATGTGTGATTGGTAATGAATGTTACCTTATATTGATCATTATCTTATGAATGAATGGTTAAACTAGAAATATCAGTATGCATGCATAGGTTTAAAGATGAACAAATCATAGAAGTACTTGAATAATTAACAAGGGAAATGCATAAGGAAGAAAGAACGCAATCATAGATCCCCACTTATTCCTATACTACAAGCACTTGAGTTTTTCAGTCACCCATAAAAGTTATCTAGAGT
Source organism: Picea engelmannii (assembly GCA_009831015.1). Taxonomy (NCBI): domain Eukaryota; kingdom Viridiplantae; phylum Streptophyta; class Pinopsida; order Pinales; family Pinaceae; genus Picea; species Picea engelmannii. The sequence continues at coordinate 4,641 of WSFP011324917.1, forward strand.
GAGACTTTGTTGTGCACCCTGTGCGCAACATTTCCTTCTGGTTTACTAGGAGGGTCGATAGTTTTTTAGAGTTTTGTTGGAAACCTATTGAGATATGAACTGGGTTAGCCCAAGAAAAAGAGAATAACCAAGAAATGGTTATGTTGTCGACTGGAACTGGACAGGATTGAGTGGGCGGTATCTATGGAGGAAACGCGTGAAGAATGAAATTATAGAAGGTAATGTTCAGGCGATGGAATCCAATGAAGGTGGAGATTGAAAGATGGTTAAAAACAAAGGAACATGAGTTTGGGCAGAAGGACAATAGAAACCCTAAGTTATCACCACGCAAATATCTCAACAAGTATGTGTTAAGCGACTTGCATGAGATATTTTTTGTGATTTCTCGCATTTGTTGCAGGAGTGGTTATTGAGATTAAAGGACAACCACCCTACAAACCGAATCAAACAGCTGGAGTGGAATCCTGTGGAAATAATGCAGTTATAGCAAGTTAATAACAAATTTACGAGCGCAGTAGATTTCTGGTTAGACATTATTGTTGCAGGGTTTATCACTAAATTTGCAGTAAATACTATGAAGTCGTACACCGTAGCAGAGAAAGATTTTCTAAAGGGACCCAGAGATAGGTATATCAGGTCGTTGTATACTTCTATCGAGATTTTATTGTATGACAACGATGTGATTATCGTGGAATCAAACAACTAAACTTCCCTGTGTGCATGGGGGAAAGGGGGAAGCACTGACAAGAGTTTGAGATATGGAAAAAGATATGGATAAAGGAAAGAAGAAGGAGTCCATGGACCCAATCATGATGGAATAAGACCGAATAAACCAGATAATGGTAGAAGTTGGAAAGACGCGCAACGGAATGCCCTACCAATATAAATTGAATAACAAGAAGAGAGCCATAGATGATAGAGAGGGCTTGGAAAGAAATCAAGAAGAGGTAGATGATCTTCGAGCTATGGAGAAGATTGAGGAAATCTTGCATGCAACATATGAAAGGAAAACAAGAGGTCCAAGGTCAGGAACAAAAGGCAGAACTCCAATCCAGATCATTGTCAGTGTGGAACCTACAACCCCATGTGTGACTAATACACCAGAAATAAATCCAACGTTTAGACAATCAAATTTTAATCGAAGAAAAACTGCAGTAAACACATCCAATCAAGGAGAATCAACTGGAGGAGCCAGTTCAGGAAGTAACAGTCAATTATCTACACCACGCGAAGGCAATAGTTCAACACAGTTCAAAATAGCAGGACATGATCCTACGATCATATTACAAGAATTTCAAGGAGAGTCGTCAAAGGACCCTGAAAGCACTTATTCATCTGTGAGAATATATGGGAAGCAAAGAAGATAAAATATGAGGATACAAAACTCACGCAGTTAGCTATTACACTAAGAGAACACGCACTACACTGGTGCATGAGCCTAGATGTAAACAGTCCACAAGGAATACCAAAGATTATTGCAGATGTGAAAAAGATACTGGTAAACGAATTTTAGAAGCCCAACTCAGAAGACTAGTACATGAATTAAATGATTGAAATGAGGTAGAAACTGGGTGAGTCTGTTTGGGAGATTGATCAAAGGTTCAAACGACTAAAGGGTAAGTTGAAATATGCAATTACTGACATGCAACATAGGCACTTATTTGTGAACTCGTTATTACCACATTTGAAATACCCATTAAGATAGTAGAAGTTCCAAACTCGGGAAGAGGCTCTGCAGGTAGCCTTACAACTGGAAGAGAACTAGTATCAACAAACAGATCCAATGATAGAGGAGTTGAAGGAGGATTTGAAGAATCTAACATTTCAACTTAACTAGAATAAGGATAAAGAGAAAAGAGAAGTTATTTGGTGTATACTATGCAAGACAGAAGGACACCATAAGAACGAATGTCCAAATTTTGCGCAATACATGGCAACATGAGTGCCAAACCCATTACCAAAAGGAGGACCATGGTGTGAGATTTAAAAGACGCATGGTCATGATCCATATCAATGTCCATTGATGCAGAAAAATAAGACAGTACCAAAAAAGTTCATATTACAAATTTTGCAAATCGGTGGGTCATGATGATAAGGATTATAGAACGATGGAGTTGATTAGGGAAAGAACTTCAGATACTTATAGGGTGCAAGCAAAAATGATCACAGGACAAGCTGCAACTCATTTCAGCCAAGTACAACCACCATACAACAATGTGCAGTAACAATACAACAATGCGCAACAACAATACAACAATGCCTAGCTGCAGTAAAATAATGTGCAACCACAGTATAACCCCACGCAGTATAACCAGGTACCTCAGTACAATGAACCACGCAAAGATCGAGGTGGAGGATGAGGCAGAGGATGATTTGGATGAGACAGAGGACTAGTAGTGTGCCACAACTACCAACAACTAGGAAATTATGCAAGGGATTGTCCACTCCCACCTGCGACATGTATCTATTGTCGAACAACAAACCATATGTTACAGGAAAACCCCCCTGCAGACAAGTGGATTTCCTCTTGAACCCTAAATCTCTAATATCAAGACATAAAGGTGCTAACTTTGGTCACTAACATCCTTTTAAACCTAGCTAAGTCAATCAAATAGAGAAAAGGAAGAAGATATACCTTTTACGATGTTTGTCCTTGCCCAGTCCAAGTTGAACCTTGATCCCCAAGCTTTTCAACAAGTCCTGCAATCCAATAATAGCAAAGACAAAACAACTTCCTATTCTACCATCATTAATTCAAAACTAGATCTATCTATAATATACAAGTTCATGTAGGCATACACAACCTTCAAAGAAATAGGCCAAGCACGTGTATTAATGAGAACTCGATAGCAATACTTACAGACCTTTGATGAAGTTGCAACAGCCTCTTCCAGCTCTCGTTGTCCATCCCCTTGCTCAAATAATCCACAATCAAAAAGACTATGCCTCACTGATTATCTCCCTTATGAGATCATAAGTTTGATGCCTTCCATGTCTTCCAATGCCACTTCTCATGAGATCATAAGTTTGGTATCTCTAAAACTCCATATCTATTTCACCATGAGAAGGCCTCCTTATATAAGCTTGGAGAGACCCAACCACCTTAGAGATTATTGGGATAGGTTGAGGATCCTTCTCCATCAGTTGTGGATCTTACCTACGATCCAGCCTTGACCTCAGATTCGAATCCAACCAACTCCAGAGATGAGGGGGATTTTTCCATGATTTTCCTCAACAGCCCAAGATTTCCTCAAACAACCCAGCACTCCCCCAAAATGGGGCATAGAGTGTTGCAACACTCCCCCAAATGAGGGCAAGGAACGTTGGCATTCCCTGACAGTGGGTAGGGAAGCACTACCCAAAATTTCCTCAAACAATCCCAGTGCTCCCCCAGAAGGGTGCACAGAGTGCTGGAACGCTCCCCCAAAGAAGGTCAAGGAGCGCTGACACTCCCTGACAGTGGGTACTGAGAGTTGGCCTTCAAAATTAATTTTTAAGTGGTTTTTTTCATGGGAAAAGCTTTGTACTCTTCATCAAATTATTTCTTCTTCTTTAACCGGTCTATGAGGGTGTCTTCAAGTGTTCCTTGTGATGTCGTTCGAGACACGACATGGGCAAGATGATTGTATGATGTCTGCGACACTTGCGACACTTGTGTCCAAAATGCGACACTTGTAATGATGACAATAAGTCATCATTGAAGTGAGTAATTTTGATGTGTAACAAATTGACCCCCAAAGTGCGAAGTTAGAAGACGGAAACTGATGACTGAAGTACTTTGTAGAATTTTTCGAGAAAGGGTATGGATGCGGAAAACCTAGTAGAAGCTGCACACAACCATCAAACACATATTATGACATGTTTCAAACCCAAGGCAGACATACCTATGCTTGTGTGATAAAGACTTGCAAGGTATGGCCACCATAAGATACACTGCGGATCCATAATTATATTAACAAGGAGTATAGCCACCAAAGATACAATGTGGATCTATACTTCCATGACATGAACTGATCGTAGCCACGAAAAATACACAGTGGATCTACGAAACGACAAGACATAGCCACGGACCAATACAAAGTGGATCTATGTAACAGTATATGATTCAATATTCAAGAGAAACTCTATCGCAACCTGGGTAAAGTACATATCAGAGTGATCACTCAACCTAGGGTCTTCCTACCGATCCTGATGTAGTATGAATCTAACCATGCAAATATATGTCCTGATGTCGAACATGGCAGAAACCACTTGATTGTCGGTCAATGAGGTAAACCGTTAACAAGTACGAGGGAAATCAACATTGATGTAAATGATTCCCAAGGTACCCTAGTACATTCCAGCAAATGTGAATAGATGAGTTGAAGTTGAACATCTGTGGAATCATCCAATCAGGGGTCAATGATGTAAACCCGTTGTCGAAAGCAAGGAGGCCTGCCATTGAGGCATGAAGGTCCCAAGGTACTAACTGGTTTCTAAGTCTAGTTCCCAAATAATGTGTTGAAGTCAATAGGAACAGACTCGTCGTGGGAGGACCTTGATGTATCCCCCATCAACGACATGAAACTGACACATATATGTAAATTGGTAGATCAAATGAACATGGACTGACACAGGTATTGAAACAGGATATTTGTGATGGTTGACTCTCGAGGTAGATACTTTCCTTGAACACTTAGGCACAACAACAGAAACATGACATGGAACAAAACATGATGATGCAATGGACACAGTGAATTTCATCGAGTGACCCAAAGGAGTAAAGAAACTCAGAGGATTGGTTCAGTGCAGGGGTTCAGCGGATTAAAATGTATGCAAAGACAAAGTGTCTTGTTCAACGGCAATCGTAAGAGTGACCTGTAATGTTCCCAAAACTGCTTAGCTTGCTTCCTTCACTTTTTTCCCCCATCCAGATAGACGAGTACCTCTTTTTAATTTAACGAGATTGAGGAGGATAACACAAGCTCGATATAATTCACCTTCGGTAAGTTCCTCTTCCTTTGTTTAACGAACTGGAAGAAGTAAGGGTACGGTCTCATACGGTCCTTTCGATGTATATTTTTAACGAGTCCAGAAAAGGTAAACTCGGTGATTTTTCATGTTTAGAGAGTCTGAAAAGAACTTAAAGTCGACTCCAGTGTTGTCCTTTTTCATAATATTAGTCTCACGAGGCCGAAAAAGCGATAAATTATCACTCGAAAGACGCCCTTTCAAACCTTTTAACGAGTGGGAAAGGAAGCAAGATCACTAGGAAATCTTTTCATGTTTAGAGAGTCTGAAAAGAGCTTAAAGACAACTCCAGGGGGTTCCTTTTTCGTATAACCTTTACGAGTCTGAAAAAGTGATAAAATTCTACTCGATTACATTCTCATGTATTTTCGAGCATGAGAAAGAACAAAAACTAAGCTCGGTATTGGTTTCATTTTTACACAAGCTTGAAACAAAATTAAACTATGCTTGTAAATTCCCAACGTAATTTCCAAAGGTTGGGATACCCATGGATGGTAGGTACTATTCCCCCAGCTTGAAAATCTAGTGCCATAACTCCAGAAAGATAATCAAAGGCTAGAGACATGCCCCCCAAGCTTCAAATCATTCACCGACTTTGAGGTTGTCACCAATTTCTGTACTAGATGGAGAAAAAGGATACAGGTGGATGAAATGAAGGTTCAAAAATGAGACCTAACGAAAGACTCGAATTGGTATGAGAGGTGATTGTTTCATTTTTTAACGAGCTTGACATAGAAAAAGAACTATGCTCAAGGCTCTGGGTTCAATCTCGAGATTTTTGTTTCATCTTTTAACGAGCTGGTTACAAAGAGGAAAACTATGCTTGTATCCTTTGTTTCATTTTTTAACAAGCTTGCCACAGAGAGGAAAATTGTGCTCGTGACTTATGTTTCATTTTTTAACGAGCTTTCCATAGAGAAGAGAAATTATGCTCGTGGACCCTTCTTGATCATGTCTTCCAACAGGATAATGCTCTGGAAGGACACCATGTCAAGGGACAAAACTCAGTCATGGCTTCCAAGAGATCTTCACTGGATGGAAGAAGAATGCTCTGGAAGGAACCCATGTCGAGGGTCTCGTCAGGGATAAGGAGATCAGGCTCCCATAGCCCTACCAAAGAGATCACCATGTCAACTACCGGATCGAAGTCATCAGAAGTTGAATTCATGGGAGACAATGCCACATAATTGACCTGTGGCAGGGGTGATACCGACTACATATAAGAATTGTGTAGGGAGGTCATTGGGTTGATGGTCATGTAAGGGAAAATAAATGAAAGTTTATCAATAGTCACCATTCTTCCATTGTGCAAGAAATATATCACACGAAAAAGAGTGGACATAATATCTTTCATGGCATAAACATAATCTCGCCCAAGGAGTAAATCGAAATCCAAGGGGTCTTGGACTACCATAACATCAATAAAGACAGTTTTCCCTCCCAAAGTTACGAGAAACCGGGGAAGGATCCCTAAAGGGTGACCAGTTCTTCTGTTAAAATAAAACAAAGTCTAGGTGACCGACACAAGCTAAGGATAACCCAAAGCTTGCCAAGCAATAGAGGAAAAAATACTAACGGATGAACCTTCATCTATCATCGCATGAGGAACGTCCTGACCACAAACCTGTACTGTAATCTTGAAAGGAATGTGAGAGGGAAGACAAGGTCCAGTTAGCACACCCTAATAAAAAAGGATGGCCTCATTACTTGGAGGGGGTTTCGCGGGAGAAGGAGGAATGCCCCCCAACATGGTAAATTCTGTATCAACAAGAAAAACGTGGGCAGAATCGGGTTTACTCTCTAGCGGGAGAGTAGGATCGATTGATAATGACATCAAATCGACCACTTGGGTTTCATTCTCCAAGGGGAGAATGGGATCGACAGGTGGAAACGGATCGACTGCTTGGGTTGCACTCTCCAATAGGAGAGCGGGATCAACCGAAGATGGGAACAGATCAACCACTTTGTCAACTGGTTCAACTAAGGACGTGACCAGATGTTATAACCCTAAATTGCACCACACATGCTTACCTGGCATCAGGCCAACTCATATCCCTTCATTGCCAAAACATCTGCTGAATAACCTCCTTGAAAATCCTCTTGGGTCAAGGCCCACGTGCCCTAACCCATTACTGCATGCGTGTACACGCTGGCAGGACTACTATAGCCCACGTGTACCTAACAAAACACAAAAATAGGAAAGTTGTCGACGTGACAAAAACCTATGGGTCAGTTAACTGAAACTCCCGGCCATGCATGGCCGAGGGTTCGTCCAAAACCCTAGCTCCTTCTAGCCTATAAAGGAAGGGGTAGGGGTACCATTTGGAAGAGGAAAATTATAGCGAAGAAACTCTGCCCATTTGTCGAATCCATTGTCCCAACCCTTTAGTCTTTCCTCAAGCCTAAGGAGAATTAACGCAAAGCAGTTGGAGGTCAAAAGAAGAAGAGGAGCCCAGGATCAGGATCAAGGAGCGGTGGCCGGTCTCAACTTTGATTGTAAGTTGATTCATCTTGAAAATAATAAAAGAATACTTTTCCCATCCCAATGCATGAGTTATCTATGGTTTGTGTAATTTATGCATAATTTCTAACCCTCAAGTAGAAAAGTAGCATGCATGCATAGTTGTTTGTCTTGATTGCAGGATAACTTTGGAAGGAGCAGCGCAATCAAGCGGTCAAAAGCGCAACGGAGGATCTACACCAAACATCAGTAAAAAGGTTAGTAGTTCCTTTCCATGCATGTATCGTGAAAGAGGGGTTTAAGTTTTGGGTGGTAGGTTAAAAAGTCATTTCTTTACAGTCAAAATCTGCATGCAAGTCTGACCATAGTTTGCTAGTCTGTAGGGTATTTTTCCCAACAACAGAATTGGCGACCGTACTGGGGAAGATACTCTTTAGGGTTTCCGGATTTAGTTGAGGTTTTTGGGTAGTTTAAAAGATTAGATTTTCTGTCTTTCTTTGTCTGTCTGTTTTCTCTTAGGTCTGAGCTAGCAGGGAACCTGGTTCTTTATACCAGTTTTTCCTTGATTGTTGCTTGACGGTAATTATCGGGACACACAGAGGTACACGCAGCCTGTAGAAGGCCTGCATGTGTGTGCCCGCGCCCTAATCTCTTACATCCCGCGTGTGAATGCTAGTTGTAGAGGTTTCAGTAGCGTGTAGGTTTAGAGAACTTTAAGAGGCAGTCCTCCTCTTCCCTGTCAGAATTATACATTCTCAGGGGGTTTTCTGGATGATGTCTGAGTCTTGCTGGTTTATAGTCTTGTCTCAGTTTGTCTTTTGGTGTTTTGTTATTCCTTTCAATTATTTTTCTTTTCTGATTAGAAGAAGCATCCAAGCCTTCAAGAGACCCTGGTTATCAATACCAGAGGCCTCTTCCTGGTCTGGGTTGCCTGTGTTTATTTTTGTCTTAGAATTTATACATACATGCGGCATGTACAAGGCCAGACCGCGTGTACACACTTCCTGTTTTAGCTCAGCACGCGTTTGCACGTGTGCTGTTTTAGTGACAGAGGCGTGCTTGACAGGCTACTTTTCGGTCAAGGTGGGGCAGTCATCCCCTCAGTTGATGAGAAGTATTCATCTCAGGTGTTTGAGTCTAGGGGTTGAACAGTCAGTAGGTTAGGTCATCTTACCTTTAGCCTGCTTTTTCTTAGTTGATAGTTGACAAGAAAACATAAAAAGAAAAATTTTGTTTTATGGTTTTTAGGTAAGCTTAAGAGTCTTTGTTTTCTTTATCGCCATTGTGTGCATTTACTTTGATTCTTTGTGATCCGCGCTTTAAGCCAGAATTTGTCTTTCTTGGTTTTGTGCTTGTCGGTATTTTCCCTTTGTTGCTGGATTAGCACTTAAATAAAATAAAAAAAGAAAAAAAAAATTCTTTTCATTTTCTTCTTTGTTTGAAGATTGTGTTTCTGCATCAATAGCTAGGGAGAATTCTTTTTGTTCATAAGTTTTTTGCAGTGCATTTAGAGCATAAGTAGCTCATAGTCGAGCAAAATTCCTTTATGTTTGCTGCATGAAATCTTAGAAAATTTGAAAAGAAAAAGAAGTCTTTCTTTGTGAAAAGTTGTTGATTTTTGCATTTCGTAAAAGTATTTTGTTTACAGCTTTTTTCATTCGTTTTTGCTTTGAGTCTTTACACATCATTAGTTTCACCTTCATACCCCGTGACGTAAAAAATCCCATAAAAGCAACGCTAATTTAAAAACTATTAGACTTTTTGTTTGTAGGGTTCATACACTAGTTCAGGACTAGGTCCTTGGATTAGGTTGGAGAGGAAACTCTCCAAGGCCACTCAAAACCAAACATTGGAGTCTGTGATAGGGAGTGTAGAAGTCCAGTTTCGTGGAAGTTATCTGGGACCCCCCTCTAACACAGGGGATAAACACGAGGTCGCGTAAGGAAAGGTAGCGAAGATAACCCCTCCAAAGCCGGACCAAGCGTAGTGGAGAACACATATCGAGGGCTTGTTTTGGGATTTCGTCGTTTGCATTTGCCATGGGGCTTCGTGGGTCTCGAATATGTTCGAGGTCCTCAGTGGTCTTCCGGACCATTTTCTCTCGATACCCTTGACAGGTTTCGAGCTTGATACCCTGCTCATTGTGGTCTACCCAACTTTCGACTGTACCCGCGTGGTGACTGTTCACGTGCTGGCAAACTAGTTGCCAATCTTTTTAGGGACATACACAGGTGACTGCGGGGGTATACCGCGGTACCTAGGACATACATCGGGCCATGCTTTGTAGAGTATACCCGGAGGGTGCTTCCGTTTTCGAGTTTCACTTGCACCGATAAGTTGCTCTAGTGTTGGTTGTTGTAACTGTTCTTCCAACTAGTTTAGTGTTTGCTTGTCTTATCTCTTAGGGGCTTCTTTTTTAGTGTGTGTTACTGTTTGAACATGTAGAATACCTTAGCGTGTCTTGGATCTTCTCACACAGTGGAGGATCCCGAGATTTGCCGGTCACGAAGGCTTCTGGGCCTGCCGCCGGTTATACTGGAGCCACCCCTACCACCATTGAGGCGGAAGCTAGACCAACAAGGGTCTTTCGAAGCAACCGGGATACAAACCATTGTGCCCGAACAACTCCTAGAGGAATCAACCGCCAATCTTGGCTCGGTTGAAACCCCAACCACTGATACTTGGACACTAGTTATTGTACCTATCCAATTTTACGAAAGCTTGTCAGTGCCTCACACAGCTATGGCAACAAACATTGTTACTTCCTCTGGGAATTCTTCCATTCCCACCACAGTTGCTACCACAGGAGAAGCATCTCCTAACTTGTCGTCGTCGGTCCGAGTCACCATGGTCTCGGCCGCAACTACGTCGCATAGTGGTCCGATACCGTCTATGGTGGCGGCCACACCTCCCTTCACACCTAGTGCGACCGGCCCTCCGTTTTCATACGGTATGCCTAGTTCAGGTACAAGTCCTGCACTCACTTACTCCACTTTACAGACTTTGGGTCTGGTGGCAGGGAGCTCTAACGCTCCTCTGCAAGGTAAACTTGGGGGCATTCCTGTCCCTTTTAATGTTTTTCCTTATGCTGGAGGTCATATCTCTCCTTCATCCCCTTCGCTTGGTGGTCTGCATCAGCAGTCCGTCAGGCAGCCTGCACACACTAGTTCATTTGGAGCCGGGAGTCAAGGAACACCTGTGCACTCTATGCCGGTAGGTTCATCACCATTTGTTTGGAACGGGATGTTTGGTAACAACACTTTCGCATCCACTGCTTTCCTGTCTGGGGGCACTCCCATTTTTGGACAGTGTACTCCGGCGCAGGGTACTATTCCTGCGTCGGGGGCACATATAGCAGGACCTTGGAACTCAGGACAAGGATCCGTTCCCTCCTCTGGAATTTCGTTCTGGGGTAATTCTTTCCACAGTCAATGGAACCCTGGACAGACTACTATGCCTCTCCCATCAGGATCGGCATGGGGTAATCCTTCCCAAAGTCCGTCAAATGCGATGAATGCCCAACATCCTATGTCCTTCATGGGGAATCAGCCAATGATGTCTCCACAAATGCAAAATCCTTACGTTGGTCAGGGCCATGGTTTCTACCAGAATCTGGGCTAGTAGCCAAACTTTTCCTGGCAACCTGGTGCCAGTCAAACTCCAGGACCCTTTTTCCCAGGCTATCAGCAGCAACCCAAACTACCATTCCTGGCGACGTTACACTTGCCTGATTTGACAAGGTTGTTAAATGATCCTATTTGTCACGATCCACGTTGGCCTCCTATGCCAACGAAGTTGACTTCGGACATTCCAAAGTTCGAGGCCAAGCCTAACGAAGATCCAGGTGATCACGTGACTACTTTCCATCTTTGGTGTTCATCTAACTCATTGAAAGATCACTCTGTCCAATTGCGATTGTTTCAACACACTCTTATCGGGAGTGTTGCGAAATGGTACATCGAGCTCGATCGCTCACGATACTCTTCTTTTGGTGAACTGGCGATGGCCTTCCTTAACCATTTCCAGTTACCTGTGAGATACGACGCTAGCACAGAACTGCTTGCCAATTTCGAACAGACAACAGTGGACCATATCTCTGATCATATCCGAGAGTGGAGACACCGAAAGAGTCTAATCAAAGTACCAGTCCCACCAGCATTCCTGCTTGAGTGGTTCCTTAAGTCTCTGGTCCCACAATTATCCAAAGACGTCACAACTTCTGGATTTTTCTCCGAAGAAGATGCCATCATGAGGGCTCAACAGTTTGAGCTCATTTATTCTCAGTCTAGTTTATTATACAACATGTTGTTGGATGCACCACGATCGATACTGGATAAAACTAGATAGAGAGTTGGTTCACATGCCGACGGTATTGTTGGTTCAGCACAAACCAAGCCCGCTGAGCAATTGACAAAATAATTGCAACAGTTATCTATCCAACACTCAGCGGCCAGCCAGACTACTGCTTTGGCTGCTCCTCCTACCCAAACATCGAAAGTACACTCCGTGCAGTCGACTAACCCAAAGGCCACCCAACAGCCTGAAGGGAAGAAAAAACAACGGAAAAAGGGTAAGGGGGAGAAAAAACCCACTGATAATGATGGCGAGGGCACCACGGAAAAACGGAAGGCAAGGTATCCGTGCAACTTGTGTGCGGAAGACCACCCGACCCATCTTTTTCCTCGACTTGCAGAGGCCCAAAAGTTTGTCACACAGCAACAGTAAGCCGTGTTGACTAATCCTTTTCAGCATGGGCAAAATTTAACGCAAGCCTCTACAAGTGCCGAAGGGGGCAGCCAAGAAACCTGCCCTCCTCCAAACAATTCCTCATCCGCGAACGTATATATGGTTAGGGGTGATGCTTTCATAACGACTAGAGCACACGACTATAGTAAACCAAGCGCCTCTGAGAAGGGTAAAGAAGCCGAACTCCCATCTCTTCCTCTATAGATCGAGTAGACGTTGGGAGAAACAATGACACACATTCCAAAGGGTGCATTTAAGAAAGCTTCTCACAACCCAAATGCAAGGGCCGCCCAGAATTACTCAGTGGTGGAAGATTTATCACAAACCCCTTGTGCGATGTCTGCTTTGGAGGTCCTCCAAAGCTGCCCTGCTCAGAGGAAAGCCTTGTTAACTGCTTTAGCCTCTACTGAGACTTGTAACTCAGGTACCATCATGCTAGATACAACCGACTTAAAACCTCGTCTGCCTTACCACGTAGCATTTCAGATAGTAGTGGCTCATCCCACGAAAACATTTACACGAAATATCTTCCGCACGGTGGTCGACAAGGGCGCCTCAACATGTGTTATGTCGTTAGCATGTTGGAAGGCCATTGGCCAGCCCACTTTGTCTCCAACACCTACTCTCCTCACTGCGTTCGATGATCGTTCTTTCCGACCACATGGCATTGTTCCTTCTTTCCCTGTGCAGTTAGGAGGGAAGACCATGTGCGTCGAAGTAGAGGTAGTCAATGCTCCCCTCAACTATAACCTCTTGTTAGGTCGGAGTTGGACTTATGCTATGCAAGATGTGGTTGCTACAGTTTTCAGAGTCTTGTTGTTTCCACACGAGGGTCGGATAGTGACCATCGATCAATTGTCCTTCTCTAGACCTGACCCAGCTTTGGGGGCATCCACGGTCCCCATGATTGATAATCCTCAACCAGGTGTCATTAACGTAGGAGTTGGTTTGTGCCCATCCTTGATGGGTACCTTCAATTACCCACCTCCTCACGATGACGTCAAATTTATATCTAATCACCATAAGGATGAGATTTTCCAAGTTTCATCATTCCGCACGACTTACTTTGAGGATCCTTGGATTCTTCCTTCCCCATCAGCCACAATGGATGAGACAGGGCACTCAGGCATGTCCATGCCCTTGTCGGTCGCTGAAGTAGCATACTCTTTAGTCCAGCAAGCTTCAGCTAACCCTGATCTGACTCCTGCACAAGAGTTAGATCCACTTCTAGAGCCTATTTGGGCTCAGGGTTCTCTTGCTAACATAGATTCGTTAGACTTGGTCTTGCCTTCTCACAAAGTAGTAATCAAAGCAATGCCTAGTCTGGAAAAACCTTGGGAATATCTTCATCACAGATCATATTTTCTCCCAAAGTTAAGCCGAATCAAAGCAGGAGATTTCACCATGACTATGACTGGAGATAGGTCTTGTCATACTAATCCTCTAGCTACACACAAGATCTATGCTGAGGGTAATATGGCAACCATTGCTGAAATGATACCTATCAATATCTCCAGAACCCCTGGCGTCATAGACAATGTTTTCGTCGGAGCATACAGCTCCCCCGAGAAGATGCCAGGCATCGACCCACAAAGAGTCTATCATGAGCTAACTTTGTTGTTTTTCAAGCTCGCTTTGAGATCCGAAAGCAACATTCGGCGAGACTACATTTATGCTTTTCGATATCGTCCGGATTAACTGAGAAAAGTAACCATTATGGAGTCTTCTTTAAGCCCTTTTCAGACTCCTTAAAGATGAAAATATTGCCGAGTGACCTTGTTTCTTCACACTCGTTAAATTGGTCAAGAAGAACATTCCTTAAACGGGTCTTCTTTTAAGCCCTTTTCAGACCCTCTAAAAATGAAAAGATTGTCGAGCGATCTTGTGACCTTTCACGCTCGTTAAACTGAAATTTGAAGTCACGTCTGTCCAGTGGTAGTTTACCCATTTTTCGGTCCGGACAGTCAACTGTACAAACAAAGGTATACTCTATCGAATTCTTATTCTTTAGAAGAGTACCCTCAGGTATAATTTTATTCCTTTTTCGGGCCTGAGGGACTAAATTTACGAAAAAGAAACCCCCATGAAGTCCATAGTTAAGCTCTTTTCAGACTCCCTAAAATTGAAAAGATCGTCGAGTGACCTTATTCTTTCACACTCGTTAAAATGGTCTAGAAGAACATTCCTGACGGAGTCCATAGTTAAGCTTTTTTCAGACTCCTTAAAAGTTAAAAAATAGCCGAGTTATCTTGTCCTTGTCACACTCGTTAAAATGGTTTTGAATTGACGTCTAATCGGTGCTAGTTTATCCCTTTTTCGAACCGTCTAGACTATTGTCAAAAAAGGTACCCCAGTGGAGTCTCCTTTTATGTTTTTTCAGACTCTCTAAATATGAAAAACCACCGGGCTTACCTTCTCTGGGCTCGTTAAAATTACATCGAAGGACGTTACCATTGTGTGTTCTATCAACCTCATTTGCATACCTTATCCATCAGCCTTGTGACAGTTTTCTTCTGCGTCTTAACGCCTTTGGCCGCCGGAGGATTTTTCCCGAGTATTATTTCTCCAGAACATCAGTCTTGTCCTTGTGCCTTGAGCTTGTATGTTTGCAGTACTCGTTCCTCCATTGTAACGTAATATTCCTTTATTCTTTTCGAAAATTATCAAAAACAACAAAAAAAATCAAATATACCCCAAAAAGAGGATGGGAAAGGTATTTTCTTTATTGGCAGCATCATGAGTCGCCCTTGGATAAAGCACATCTGTCCGTTCGATTATCAGACTATGGGATGTAGTACGACCTTAGGAAGCTTTTCTCGCTATACAGAGTTGTGTCCTCCACCATTTGGTTACTCTTCCAGACATATGGAGAGTTTGCGTTGCCTCCTGCTTCGTAGACTTATGATTAACATATATGTTGCCTGAGTCTTATCACTTGTCGTGCTATTATCCAAGGGAAGTTTTTCACTAAGCCTGAGTTGGCCCCTCTACAATATGTCTCTTGTCCGCATACCCGGCCATCCTGAACGTCCAATCAAGTCCTTGTTCGAAATCAATGAAGCCTTCAGTCCGATCATCAAGATTATTAAGTCCATAACCGACGAGCCGTCGAAGACCTCTGGGTAGTGCAGTCGTACACTCATATTACACTCCTACCCGAGTTTTAGAAGACTTTGAAGTTGTTGCTTGAGCTTTGAAGTACAGCCATCAAGCCGAATCAGCTTCTGGGAGATGGATACTCTATATGTATATCTTTCTGATTTCGAGATGTGACTCCGCTGTGTATTGTTCGCGGCTACTCTTTATAGTTATTTGACATGGATCTACAGTGTATTTGATTGGTAGCCATGGTTCTATTTTATCCCAAGCATGGGTATGCCCACCTCGGTGAGACATTTGTTATTTTGCAGACGGCACCTCCTGGTTCTTGATCCTTGGGCTCACTGATTCAGCACATCAGTACAGATTGGTAAAAGATTGGTAATGTATTTCGGCCATCAGATGCTCTTATGACCTCACACATTAGGGGGCATATGTTATAACCCTAAATTGCACCACACATGCTTACCTGGCATCAGGCCAACTCATATCCCTTCATTGCCAAAACATCTGCTGAACAACCTCCTTGAAAATCCTCTTGGGTCAAGGCCCACGCGCCCTAACCCATTATTGCACGCGTGTACATGCTGGCAGAACTACTGCAGCCCGTGTGTACCTAACAAAACACAAAAATAGGAAAGTTCCCTACGGGAGAAAAAGCTATGGGTCAGTTAACTGAAACTCCCAGCCATGCATGGCCGAGGGTTCGTCCAAAACCCTAGCTCCTTCTAGCCTATAAAGGAAGGGGTAGGGGTACCATTTGGAAGAGGAAAATTATAGCGAAGAAACTCTGCCCATTTTCCGAATCCATTGTCCCAACCCTTTAGCCTTTCCTCAAGCCTAAGGAGAGTTAACGCAAAGTAGTTGGAGGACAAAAGAAGAGGAGGAGCCCAGGATCAGGATCAAGGAGCGGTGGCCGGTCTCGACTTTGATTGTAAGTTGATTCATCTTGAAAATAATAAAAGAATACTTTTCCCATCCCAATGCATGAGTTATCTATGGTTTGTGTAATTTATGCTTAATTTCTAACCCTCAAGTAGAAAAGTAGCATGCATGCGTAGTTGTTTTTCTTGATTGCAGGATAACTTTGGAAGGAGTAGCGCAAGCAAGCGGTCAAAAGCGCAACGGAGGATCTACACCAAACATCAGTAAAAAGGTTAGTAGTTCCTTTCCATGCATGTATCGTGAAAGAGGGGTTTAAGTTTTGGGTGGTAGGTTAAAAAGTCATTTCTTTACGATCAAAATCTGCATGCAAGTCTAACCCTAGTTTGCTAGTCCGTAGGGTATTTTTCCCAACAACACCAGATTGACGACATGATCAACCAGACTGGCTGATGAAGGGACCGGAGCAACCACTTTGGAACTCATAAGAGGAGGAGTGGGATTGACCACATTAGAACTCTTCAAATGAAGGGTGGGACTGACCAATGACGGGACTGGATCAGTCACTTGGGTTTCACTTTTCAGACAAAAAGTGGGGATGATCGATGAGGGAACTGGATCAACTACTTTGGTTAGAAGTTCAACTGAGGATGAAACTAGATTGACCACCTGATCAACCAAACTGACCGAGGATTGAACCGGATTGACCATTCCATCAACTAACGATGGGTTGGCGGAAATCTTATGATAACCAGTTGGAAGTTGAATATTTTCCAAAAGAGAAGAAGCCTCATTCATACGAGGACAAAGGTGAGAGTAATGATCACGTTCACGTAACATACAAGGAAACTTGACAGTTGTCTTCTTCTTACCAACCTTAACGTCACTAGTTGACGGGGTGTCACTAGCATGTCTAGCATAGGTCGATGATGTGGAGGACCACATTTCTAAGACCTTGGGAAGACCAGGGCAATCCCTCAGAAAGTGGTCACCCTTACAAAGACTGCAAGGGAATTTGGGTTTCATATTCTTCATTTTAATCTTATCGACCTCATCAACACTCCTAGTATGATTAATAGCAGTGGGTTGCTTGGATCCAACATTTGATATGGTTGGAGGCTTAGTCATTTTCGGGTTCTTCTTCTTCTTCTCTTTCTGTTTCTTCTTCTTCTTATCAACTTGGCTACTCGCTTTAGATCTTTCACTAGGCGAAGAAGGAGAAAGGGAAGGAGACTTAATGGGTGAAGAAGGCGAAAATTCGACATGAGTTTGATGTGTGGGTGGTGTACTTACATCTGAAGCATTAAGTGCAGTTGAAGCACTGGGAATATTCAAGATCACCAGAGTGGGGACCAACCAAACTGGTAACTCGATGGTGAGTCCTGGAAGACTCAGTGTGGCAATGTATGGAGGACCAATGTTCCCAAAAGAAGGAAAAGTAAAAGGTTCCCTGGGACAAGGGGTTCCTCCATTGGTACTCCCAAGAGTTGATGCAATTAACACTGTATCGACCTAAGGTCCACTAAGTAAAACAAACAACAAACACTATGAATCTAAGAAGCAAATAATCAAACAAAACTTCCCACAATGAAACCACTAGTTGGTGATGAAATCCAACATCTCGAGATCAATATAGGAAGGGGAAGGGATAGAGCGGGTGGATCAGTTACGTTGGCAACCTCCTTAAAGGACTTACGCCTTGGTGAAAGCTTCCACACAGTAATTGTGGATTTACCCTCCAAGGAGCTCGAGTGAGTTTGACCAACATTTGTTCTAGGTACAATGAGGCTTAATTTATGTTACAGGAAAATCCCCCTGCAAACAAGTGGATTTCCTCTTGAACCCTAAATCTCTAAGATCAAGACAAAAAGGTGATAACTTTGGTCACTGAAATCCTTTTAAACCTAGCTAAGTCAATCAAACAGAGAAAAGGAAGAATATGTACCTTTTACGATGTTTGTCCTTGCCCAGTCCAAGTTGAACCTTGATCCCCAAGCCTTTCAACAAGTCCTACAATCCAATAACAACAAAGACAAAACAACTTCCTATTCTACCATGATTAATTCAAAACTAGATATATCTATCAAAGACAAGTTCATGTAGGCATACACAACCTTCAAAGAAACAGGCCAAGCACGTGTATTAATGAGAACTCGATAGCAATACTTACAGACCTTTTATGAAGTTGCAACAGCCTCTTCCAGCTCTCCTTTTCCAGCCCCTTGCTCAAATAATCCACAATCAAAATGATTATTCCTCATTGATTATCTACCTTATGAGATCATAAGTTTGATGCCTTTGATGTCTTCCAATACCACTTCTCACGAGATCATAATTTTGGTATCTCTAAAACTCCATATCTATTTCACCATGAGAAGGCCTCCTTATATAAGCTTGGAGAGACCCAACCACCTTAGAGATTCTTGGGATAGGTTGAGGATCCTTCTCCATCAGTTGTGGATCTTCCCTAAGATCCAGCCTTGACCTCAGATTCGAATCCAACCAACTCCAGAGATAAGGGGTATTTTTCCCTGATTTTCCTCAACAACCCAAGATTTCCTCAAGCAGACTAGTGCTCCCCCAAAATGGGGTACAGAGTGTTGCAAATCTCCCCCAAAGGAGGGTAAGGAGCGTTGGTACTCCCTAACAATGGGTAGGGGAGTGCTGCCCAAAATTTCCTCAAAAAATCCCATCACTTCCCCAGAAAGGTGCACAGAGTGTTGGAACGCTCCCCCAAAGAAGGTCAAGGAGCGATGACACTCCCTGACAGTGGGTAGGGGAGCGTTTGCCTTCAAAATTCATTTTTAAGTGGTTTTTTTCATGGGAAAATATTTGTACTCTTCATCAAATGATTTCTTCTTCTTTAACCAGTCTCTGAGGGTGTCTTCAAGTGTTCCTTGTGATGTCGTTCGAGACATGACATGGGCAAGATGATTGTATTATGTCTGCGACACTTGTGACACTTGTAGCCAAAATGTGACACTTGCGACACTTGTAATGACGACAATAGGTCATCATTGAAGTGAGTAATTTTGATGTGTAACACCGTAACACAGAAGGCTACACAACACTCTTGGGGAAGATCCAGGAAAAAAGAAACTAGAACAACCAAAATGTCTAATGGATTTCTGCAAAATCCAGGGATGATGGGAGAAACATCAATATAGTCACTCGAGGAGGATCCAAGACAGAAACTGATGCAGTAACACGATATCCAGATCAACACCAATGGGTTAAGAAGAGAATTGAGCCACAAAAGAAGTTTGACGTACAGAAATAAAATGAAACATTTAATGAGGCCAGACAGGAGTGTCCTAAGAAGAATGTTGCATCTACATCAATAGCGTAGCAACCTCATAACCCATCAATATATGAGATGTCATTCTCAATGGACCATACCAATAAAGAACAACCTCTAGAGAAAGTAAGTATCATAAAGACTTTTTTGCAATCTTGTGTTAAGTTATTGAATGAACGATCATCTATTAAGGTATTACAAAATATGCTAGAAAGATGTAACACAGCGGTGGAAGGGAAGTTAGAGTAGAAAATAGTCAATCATCTCCATATAAGAAGAAGGAAAAGTAGATAATTTGGACTGAATGCCAACATTGGGGATTTCAATATGGGTGATGTTATACTGGATTTAGGCACTGAAGTAAATGTCTTACCTAAGAAGACGTGGCAGTGTATGGGGGAACCTACCCTAGGCTATTCACCTATCTAGTTGAAACTAGAAAATCAACACAGAGTGTTATCTATTGGAAGGCTTAAATGTGTGACAGTAGATTTGGATGGAGTGCGCACTATGGCAGATTTTGAAGTGATAGAGATAGTGGATGGCACGACACCTTACCCAACATTACTTGGATTGGATTGGGCAGTCGATAACCAGGATATAATCAACATGAAGACAAGAAAAATGACTTTTTAATCAAGTGAATATAGAGTCATTGTACCATTAGATCCTTTAGAAGGAGAAAGGTTTGTAGAGGCCATTTGTTTGGATCTAGAAGAAATAAACCAATTATACAGAACCACCGCATGACAAGAGGATTATGTTAACCCAACTGCAAATGGAGTACTCAGTTGGAGAAGCATTACATCATGTTCTTTTGAATCAGACACGGGTTTGGAGAATTGGCAACAATGATTACATGAAGTTTCCAAAAGGAAGTGTGCAAGAATAGATCATGCAGTAAGATGGGTTGGTACAAAGATAAGAGAACCTCCCAGTTTTCATGGGCTAAATGACTTAGAGGAATTCTTGACAAAATACGAAGAGGAAGTGTTACAAAATCAAAGGCTCTTAGCTCTAGATATTACACTCAAGGTAACACCTGCAATATGGTGGGGTGCATACAAAGAAACAATTCAGTACCGGTATCAGTGTAAACGACTACTGCACATTAGATTTGGTGCAGAGAAGGGGAGAAATAGACTGCCAAGGTATGATTGGAAAGGAACACCAGCGGAACACTTGGAGAAGTGAAAGACACAATGGAGGATGACACCACCAAAGGAATGGCCTCATCCATTTATCCATACATTAGAAGGAATCTAAGGGAACTGGTATACAAACCAGGAGATGTGTAGAGGCACTACAGAATGGACAGGATTACAACAGAATTTTATAGTAGCCTTCTCATTTGAACATGACAACCCTAACATTGATTCAGCGTTGAAGCTTGTATAGGGAATGATATTTTTTGATGAACCAGAAGTTGAAATTATGACAGAAAATCAATAACAGAATAGACAGACGATCAAAGAATTACTTTCATGCTATCATGTTGAAGAGGAAGCACCAGATGAAGATTATCCACGCAACATTCAGATTACAGAGATTGAGGGAGAAAGAAACGTGGCAGGTCCATCTCTGGAGTCAGAAGTATTTTATGCACCAATCAAAGTTAAGAAAGTCAACATTGGGATGAATGACAATCCTAAAATGACAAGTATTGGAGACTATTGGGATGAGCAAACACTAGAAAGAATAACGGAGTTACTGTGCAAATATAGTGACCTGTTTCCAAGGAACTTTACAAAGATGAAAGGCATAGCAGGAGAGCTAGGTGAGATGATCATACCCCCCAAAACTAAGGCTAAACCTGTCAGGCAAAGACCTTACAGATTGAATCCAGTGTATAAGCATAAAGTAAAAACAAAAATTGATTGAATGTTGGAAGCTAGTATTATAGAACCAGTAGAGGAATTTGAATGGATTAGTCCTATGGTAGTCCAAGAAAAGAAGCAAGGAGGGATAAGGATTTGTGTAGATCTGAGGAAACTTAATGATGCTTTCTTACATGACCCTTTCCCTACCCCTTTTACAGATGAGGTCTTAAAGAGTGTGGGAGGCTAGGAAGCGTATTCATTCACAGATGGACTATCAGGTTACCATCATATTAAAATAGCTCCAGAGGACAAGTATAAGAGTACTTTTTCTACAGAATGGGGATTCTACCAATATACAGTCATGCCATTTGGGTTGAAGAATGCACCAACCATTTTTTTTTAGTGTAGTCTTAGCTTCTTTTAAGGAATTCATACATCAGTTTCTAGAAGTATATCTGGATGATTGGACTGTATATAGTCTGTTAAAAGACCATGTATAAGTGTTAATACTAATGTTGGAAATATGCAAGCAATGTCAGATATCATAAACATCAAGAAATGCATTTTTGGTACACCTTTTGGAATATTGTTGGGACATATAGTGTGTAAACAAGGTTTACTAGTGGATCCTGCTAAGATTGCATTCACTGTGAGTTTAGAACCACCAAAGTCAGTATGTCAGTTAAGAGAAACATTGGGACATACAGGCTATTACAAGAAATTTATAAAGGGGTATGCACATATTACTGAACCAATGGAAAAACTATTAAAGAAGGACACTAGATTTAAGTGGAATGAGGAATGTTAGCAAGGATTGGACACTTTAAAAGAAAACATGGCAACAACACCTATACTAGTGTTTTCTGATTGGGAAAAAACATTTCATGTGCATGTAGATGCATCATCCATAACACTTGGAGCAATTATGGCGCAGCCAGGAGCAGGGGACTTAGACCATCCTATAGCCTTTGCAAGCAGAAAGTTGTCAGAATCAGAGAAAAATTACAGCTTCACATAAAGAGAAGGCTTAGCCATGGTATATGCACTTCAGAAATTCAGGCACTATTTACTGGGTAAACACTTTAAAATGTTCACAGATCATTTTGACCTCAAGTATCTAGGCAACAAGCCAGTGATGGGGGGGAGAATATGTAGATGGCTATTATTATTCCAATAATTTGATTTCGAAGTGATATTCAAACCAAGGAAGCTAAATGCAGGACCAGATCACCTGTCAAGGGTAACTAATGGAGAAGAACCTACTAACTTGGAAGACATCTTCCCTGATGCACAATTATTTTTAGTACAAGTAGTTGATGAATACTTCATTGATATTATTGAATACTTAAGTACAGGGGTTGCGCCACAAGGCTTTATCACTATGCAAAATAAAAATCTGGTAGTTAGAGTTGTAGATTATCAACTCATTACAGGACATTTATACAAGATGGTCGTAGATAGAATTTTGAGAATGTGTGTATTGGAACATGAACGGCCCATAATTTTAGTAGAATCTCATGAAGGTATAGTTGGAGGACACTATGCAGGAAAAGCTATCACACATAAAGTATTGCATACAAGATTACGGTGGCCAACAGTCCATAAAGATGCCAAGGAATATTGCCAAAAATGTGATGTTTGTTAGAGGGTTGGAAAACCCAACAGAAGGGATGAGATGCCTCTAAGACCACAAGTGACTCTGCAGGTATTTGACAAATGGGCAATAGACTTTGTTGGACCTATTAATCCACCAGTAAAAAGGTCAGAAGCTAGATATATCATTATTGTGACTGAATACTTAACAAGATTGGCAAAAGCAACATCAGCCAAAGACTGCAGTGCAGAGACAACAACACACTTCTTATTTGAGCAAGTGATCACCAGATTTGGATGTCTCAGGATTCTGATGAGTGACCAAGGCACTCATTTTATCAATAATACCATCAGGGCTATGACTAAGGAGTTTGAAGTCTATCACCAGAAGAGTACACCATATCATCCTCGGGAAAATGGAATAGTAGAAGCTTTCAATAAGATTTTGGAAAATGCTTTGACTAAGATATGCAATGTCAACATGGATGATTGGGAATTGAAAATACCAGCAGTACTATGGGAATATAGGATCACATGCAAGAAGTTGACAGGACATACACCATTCAGATTGGTGTATGGGCAGGAAGTAGTGGTGCCATTAGAATTTTTGGTACCTAGTCTGCGCATAACAACAATTACCAACATGATAGAAAGAGGCGTAGTACAAGAGAGGTTAATTCAACTAATGGAAATGGAAGAGGATAGGATTCTGGCAGGATTTCACTAGGAAGTACAGAAAGCAAGAGACAAAGTCTGGCATGATAGACATATTAAAAATAAGATTTTTAAGGAGGGAGACCTCATTCTAATCTATGACATCAAAATTTTCCCAACACTCTGGTAAGTTTAGAATTCATTGGCTAGGGCCATATGAAGTAAATACTATCACAGATGGGGGATTTGTGCAGCTAAAAGACTTGGGAGGAACATAACTGAAAGGAATGATCAACGGTAGTCGACTGAAACTATACAAGGACAGTCGACCTACTAATTCTTAAAAGTTACAGCGCAGTAAGAAAGTCATGTATATAGTATACTATAGTAGATATTAGGAAAGAAAACTCATAAAAAGGAAGACAAAAGAAGAGAAAGAAGAAAAAGGAAGAAAAAAGTAGAAAATGAAAGAAAATACAAGATATTGGGAAATATCTTGCACAACAAACAGTGGAATCAACGCAACAAAAAAAAAGTGATCACGTGTAGAATATGGATGTCAGGCAGCAAACATAGCGCACCAGGGGAAAATTCACAACAAAAACGTACGGCGCACCAAAAAATTTCAACACACCAAAAAACTGGCCAACAGTCGAAAAAGCAAAAACTGACCGTCGAGGTAAAAATGCGTGAATTGGGAATTTATGAAACTTAATGAAGCATTCTCGACAAGCTTTAACGCATTTATGACCATCAAAGAAGCGTCTCCGAGAAGATTCATGGCACTTATGACACCTCGTATATAACTAAAATGTGGGCCAAACGAGACATATTGTGAATTTACAAACTCGTGGAGCTAATGAGCATGAAGACAGGAGGTGACTAAGCGAGTTTACAGATCGTAGCAGCCGAAGTTCAACCGAAGAAGGAATAATTCTAAAAATGGCAGCTAGAAGGTTGATGCACCAAGGTAAACAACACGAAAAACATGCAGTAGCCACAAGTCATCGCAGGAAACCACAGAGGTAGAATAGGCGTCTACACAGACAGAGGGAATCATCAATGTCAACGCAATTCCTTCACCATAGATCAAACCAATGAGCGCCACATTGGTAGAGGAAGAAGGGCAAGCCCCGGCAATGGTCGGGATGGACATTGATTCACACGACAGTGTGTGGGGCCATGACCTATTAGCAACAGGCAACCCACAGCAACCTTCCATGGCCTAAGCAACCCACAAAACAAATGGAGTTGATAATGAAGGGACGAAATCTAATGGGCCAAGGCCACAACCTATAGTGGGGTCTGTGCAACAGGAGGAAGTACAACTCGAAGATATCGTGGGGCAAACAGAATCAGGCTAGGAAAAAGGAGAACTAGAGGCTGGGACATCTAGCATGCCAGCATAGAGAAAAGGGAAACAACCCATTGTGAGGTCACTGCACAAGCAGCCTAATGCTTCGATCATTTTGCCACACATTCCATATGGGGTGCAGGCCACACCAATTTTACTAGGTTGCATCGAAAGGTTACGGTACGCAAACCACGACGTGTCTGACACCAGCAAATTCCCAGAATTTTCACAATAGGTGTATATGAAGAGCCTCGTCATAGGGTCGTTAGGAGATCCATTGCAGCAACCAAAGCAATGGGTGGTAGGCTTAGTAAACACAAGAATTCTTAATTTGTTGGATATTCCCCACTTCGGTAAGGGGAAAGATGTGAACAACTATGTCAAGCAGTTATTGGCGATCCTCCATGGAGGATTTTTGTGGTTGGACGAACCAGTCTCAATCGATGTTGAAATAATTTCATTCATCACAGGACTACCATCAAATGGCGAGAAGCCTGCGCAGTACATTGATGATAAAACCAAGGAAAATGCCCTCATAGAAGAATGAAGAAAACTTATGGGACAAAAAGGGGCTCGCATGGCATTATCATAAAAAGGATCGATGACGCAGCCACCTAGATGGAAACGAAATTGATGGCATCAAACTCCTTTGAAAATGTCGCAAGGAGGAGGTCCTCGCAGGAGTTGTCTCAGTAGCATCATGGTGCGCAAATGGCACCATGCTCAGCTAGGCCCCATACTTACTAAATTTATTCCTAGATGACTGCAAGGATGTGCAAGACTTGGGAACTGAGCTCCACTACTCTTGGTTCATTATATTGATAGTCCTAATTGGATGGAAAGAGCCTACCTACTCATATTTCTGCGACAGAGTAGAACGATTTCGCGCAGCACGTTACACGTCGTCGAGAATCACTTTTGATTCCAAGTAGAGAAGTGGTAATTCCAACACTTTTACTCGGTATCTCAATGAAATGCAAGGGAATGTAGCCAACACATGGAGAATAACTCATGAAGTGGTCGTGCAATACCAGGGGATAACCAACTTTAAGGCTATGCAACACAATATGTGGATCCAAGCACGCAAGGATCTAGATAAAGAATGGCTACAACTTTGATTCTGTATCAACACAGAGGAAGTTGAATGGGAAATGAAAGACTGGCAGGATGACTGGAAGATCCCAATCATCACCAAGGACATGCCAAAAGGGAAATAAGTGGAAGCAGGGTCATCCAAGACATCTGCAGGGGAATCGTTGCGATCAAGAAACCAACACAGTAGGTGAAGCCCAGTCAAAAGATAGTGTAACAAAAGAAGGGCAGCGTCCCAAAGAAGAACGGGCAGATAGGAAAAAATGGCAATGCCCCAGCACAGGAAGAACAACGAAAGGGGAACACAATGACACATGAAACCCCGTCGGAAACTACTCTACAAGAGATAGGGCCAACCAAACGACCAATCATACATACATGTGGATCATGCAAGAAGGCCAAGGCCCACAAACAAATCCTGTAATACACAATCACTAAGGATGATGTTGATCTAGTCACAGAGAGGGTGCAGGACTACACAAAGAAAGAGTATGATGAGGCCGAGAATCAAAGAGGAAGGATAAGGAATGATTTGTTCAACATTAAGCAGGCCCTGGAATGGATACAAGCAACCCAAATACAAGAGAGGGAAGCATAACCGATCCCCCAACCGACAAAAGAAAGGGGCAGAACTGCACAGAATGAAGAAGACACAATCCAACTCGTAGCGGAAGCAAGTCCTAGCTTCCAGATAACAACAGATATGTTGCAGGTTGACTAGGCAATAGAACAAATGCCACTTAAAGACATGGTGTAGGTATAGATGGTATTGGCTAAAATACCAATAAAGGCATTATGCAATCTACAAGTCAGTGTCACACAGGAAGTCCAATCACGAGCCAGAGCAGATAGGACAGTATTGCAAGTAACCAGAGATGGCAAGGATGCACTGGAAATTGTGATAGAACGTGTCCAGCTGGAGACACGGGAGGAGAAGAAACGCACAGATAAATTGGAGCAGAAGATGAAGGAAGTCTTCACAAAAATTCCAAACAATGTGCAGGTGGCCGTGAGAAGTGTTGAAGAAGGTATTCAAATCATCGTGCAAACGCTTGAAGACTATAAGAAGGAGATTGAGGAACTTAAAGAAAATTTAACACCAACCACTCCTCCCGAAGTTACAGTTGAAAGGGAACAACATGAAGCCCTGCAAGTAGAAATGATGGAGAGAGAATCCAAAAAAGTCACAAAACTTTTTGACAGGACCGCGCAAACATGGATGACGTTGGAGGAAGATGACAGGGTCCAACAACTAGACCAGCAAGAGGAGGAATTCAACACTACAATGCAGGATCTAAAGCAACGATAAAAGGCCATGATCATTACAGAGCACTTGAAGGGCGCATACGAGATGAAGACCCTGCAGACAGAATTGAAGATTGCGCAGAATAACAAATAGACAAGGCAAGCCCAGTTAGAACCCCGCCAACAGCAAGTAGCGCAAATAATTGTGGAACTAGATGAAGAGAAGACAAGGATGGCTCAAGAACATGCCAAGAGTGTAGAGTATATGAAGCAACACATCACAATGCAGAGGATAGAGGAGCTCACAGAGAAAGTCGTGTAAGCGAGATCCAAAGAGGAATAATTAGAAGGAAAGTTTGAGAGCTTGGCAGAGGCTGTACAGGGAGTGTGCACCACCTGAGTGGCTCGGGATGAGCCATGTGTCAGTGTTAGGGGCCTGTGGGGCACAAGCCTATTTCGAGAAGAAAGTTTATTTTGGGCGCAGGCCTATTTTTGGAGAAAGATATGTTTTGGGGAAAGACCTAACATTGGAAAGGAATACCTAATTTTGGAGCAGAAGCAACAGGTGGTAAGAATAAGCATGTAGAAAAAGAAGGAAAATTAGCATGCAAGAGGAAAAGCAACGTTGCACGTAGGCAGACAAGCCTAACCATGATAGGGTTAGGGTTTTTAACAAAGATTGTAATGGTTATAAACCATAAAGTAGTATAAATAACGACCTGGGAGGTCTAGGACAGGGGGTGATTTAGGTTGGAGTTGATGTTAGGAGAGGAAAAGAGAACTGATTATTGTGATTTTATGGATTGTTGATTGTAATAATTCTTGTAAAAGAGTCTAATAAGCTAGTGTTGAGGGTTAGGTCACAGGTGGAGGAGCCTGGTGTGATTTGGTTCGCCCCATAGAGGGTTCTTACCCTCATCTTGATTATATTACTAAATATGTAATGTGTGCAACGAAAGATTTTGCAACAGATTAAATAAAAGAGAAGAGAGCTAAATCTTTGTGGACGTAGCCCCAAGAGGGGGTGAACCACGATAAACTTTTTGTTATGTGTTATTGTTAATGAATATTACATTTTGTTGATCATTGGCTTATGAATTAATGGTTAAACTAGAAATATCAGTATGCATGCATAGGTTTAAAAATGAACAAATCATAGAAGTACTTGAATAATTAACAAGGGAAATGCATAAGGAAGAAAGGACACAATCATAGATCCCCACTTATTCCTAGACTGCAAGCACTTGAGTATTGCAGTCACCCATAAAATCTATCTTGGGTGAGACTGCGTTGTGCATCCTATGTGCAGCGTTTCCTTCTGGTTTACCAGGAGGGTCGATAGTTTTTTAGGGTTTGTTGGAAACCTGTTGAGATCTGAACTTGGGTCAGCCCAAGAAGAAGATAATAACCAACAAAGAACATGCTTAGGATATTTTAGATCCTTCATTACAAATAAGTGAGGTGAAAACTCTACGGTTTTACCTTCACCTGAATTAGTGATTTGATACATTGATAGAAGGTTGCAGGAAAGACTTGGAACACATAATACATCATTGAAATGACCATTATCTACCTGAATTGTTCCATTGCCTACAACACTAAGAGATTTATCATCACCAACAAATATTTTCTTGGTGTTACATTCATTTAAAGTAGAAAATATGGCTTTATCCTTAGCCATATGATAAGATGCTCCATAATAAATAAGACCCTCATCATAATAAGAAGTAGAAGTTGCATTGAAGGAGAAACCATAAGAAAAAATTGCATGTCCATGAGAATAAGAAGAAGAAGAAGAAGAATTAATACTGATGTTGTGCATCTTCATTGTTGCTTCTAAGGCTTCCAAATTTTTAAAACATTTAGACTCCACATGACCATCTTTGCCACAAAAGTTGCAATGTTTGTCACTGCTCTTCTTACTTTTAGATTTTTCTCCTTTTTCACCATTAGGAGTGGAAGTTGGTTGAGAGGGTTTGGGACCCTTGTTTTACTTGTTGTTGTGGTGAGGATGTTGCTTCTTGAGATTCTTGGATTTATCTTTCTGTTGGGCCACTAAGGCTTTGTTGGAGGTACTTGTAGTGTTCATCACTCCAAGTTGCATAAGTTTATCTTGCTCTCTAATCAAAGCATCACAAAAATACTGAAGAGTGGGATCTTTATAGGCACTCGCTAGAGCATCTCTAGTGGCATAAAAGGTACATACAAAGATAGAATATGCACTACCAAGCTTAGAAAGAATAATATAGATGCATCGGTCTTCCTTCATATATATTTTGCAATCTATACATAAAATTCTAAGTGTTTTGAACTTAGATAAATAACCTTCAATGCAAGAAAAATCATTAGGACTTAGAGTCATTAACTGATTTTCTATCTGGTGGGCTTGAATAATAATGCAAAAACAGCTTCAAGCTTAGTCCAAGTTGCATCGGGAGCATCAATTCCTTGAAGGTGAAACCTTAAATCAGGAGAGATGGACATTTTTATTAGTCCACGTGTTTCATCACTCTTGTCAGCAAATTTGACTTTATTTTCATCATCAATGGGTTCTAGTTCTTTTCCCAAGGTAATTTGGTACAATCCTTTACTTCTTAATACATCCTCCATATGGGATTTCAATGATAAGTAGTTGGTACTGGTAAGTATAAGATCATTGGGAGATGCCATATTAAAATATGCATAAAAAAATTAAATTGATGGTCTAGATAAAATAAAATAAAACGGCACTAGAAATGGACTTTGGATGTTAAAGTTATTTCCTTTTGAAAAAAGACATAAATAGAAACCAAAGAGCCACGTGGCAAGTAGAAGTTGGTCCACATGGTGATAACCTCAATTTTACAAATAAGTTGTTTATGAAGTGACCCACTTTTATAGAATAAACATGGATCACTTTTACAATGAATTTACTTTATAAATGAAAGTTGCATGCAAAATAAATAACTTAACATAAAATATTAAAGCTACTTATAGTGATTCAATGTTATAATTTAAGTGAAATACAATTTACAATGGATGCATAATTTTTTTCAAAAAAAAAGTAACAAATAGACTTGAACTCAAGATTTCTTAGTTAATAAGGCAATTTTTAACCAAGTGAACTCGTGCAAATGTCATTATATTGTTAAGAAGGAGGATTGTTGTTGTTGTTGTTGTTGAAGATGGCCATGGAGAGCATGCTCAAAAATAAATATTTTCACACAAGAAAAAAAAATTCGCTTCTCAACAGCAAAAAGGGTTAGATCTCAATTATCTTACCCAGAAAATGCAAGTTTTCCCTCTGTTTCTTATTTACTGAGATCACACAGAGTGCACGACAAAGAGCACATGCAAACAGGAAAACCCTTTCCACTCTGTTTCTAATTTTTTGATATCACACCGAGTGCAAGGAAAAAGAATACCCAGATAGAAAAGAGTAGCAACTCGAAAATAAAAAATAGAAAACTGAAATATTATCTTTATAGAAAATTAAAAGGGCATATTCAGTGTTTTTATCTCTGGATCTAATTGAAATTGTCATATCTTGGGAAAACGGAAACCTTTTCGAGTGAAATGAAAGATGTTCCTAACTAAAACCAGCACTTTGAACACAACGACATAGTCCTCTTAGCCCAAAAATGTATGAAAAATGACAGAAACCATAGATGCAGAAACACAGCTTCACGATATTGATCTACAATGGGTGTAGGTCTTCAAATGCACGATGATACCATATTCGACAACACAGGTATTCCAACAAAGGACGAACAACTTCAGTAATCACTCACACAATTAGATAAAATACCAAGACACTGATGTTTTTACGTGGTAAAACCCATATGGGGAAACATCCATGACCCCAACCAATGTGGCCACTTGGAGCAATTTATTAATGCAAAAGAAAATATTACAAAGAGATTTACAAGAAAGTTTCTCAAAATTGATCATTAGCAAATGACCCTCCATGCTCTTTAAATAGAGATCATGAACTAATCAGGGGTTAAGCCATGAATCAATGTAGTCGTTAAGATCGAGGAGAATATGATTCGTCGAATCACTCTATGTCGGGAACATATCATGACCGTTGGATTTCCTAGCTACAAATGCATACTAAAAAAACACACTTTTACCTAGCGACACATTAGACCAAGTTGATCTTAACTAACTCCTAAGTGTCTAAATATTCTAACACTTCTTTGGTGTTTTGAATCCCTTATTAACAATTCATCTTCTTTTTTCATCTATCCATTTTTTGCCACTTGGGGGTTTGCTTCATTTTATCAATTCGAACTTCTTGTACTCTTGTGCCACTTGATGGTTTCAATTTTATTTACTAGTTAAAACCTCATTTTATTTAACTATCTAATTCTCCACTTGGTCATTCAATTCCCTTTGTAGTTGTTGTATGTTACATACATATTAGTGTACAAAACACAGGTTGCACGTGCAACTTTAGTATTAAGTCAATAATTCTATCAAACACAACTCCTTTGTGATATTTCAATTAAAACATGGTTATACAAAAATTGCATGCCATTCTACTAAGTTCGATAGCAAGGTTTAAAGTGTACATTAGCTAGGAGGGAAGGTCTTGTGCTGGGATACTTCGGTCTGTGAACGGGTTGTAAGACCCAAGGTTTTGGTTAAATATGACCAGCAAACCCACAAGACACCGACCATTTCAGCATCACCTACTTGTGCAAATGAAGTCTCACCCGAGGAATCTATGGGGACTATAGCAACCAGGCTTCTATAGGAGTAAGGGAAAGGGAGTCGTGTATTTGTGTCATTGTTCCTTCTTCTAGCTTATGTATGTGCACGATTATTATAGATATTATCGCAATCATTCGTGAATATTGCACCATAATCACTCCATAAACTAAGTCTAGTCTACGAAATATAACAACATCATTCATAAACGCACACAAACAAGTAAAGAACACAAGATGCAAGATTGTCTCTCAACTCAGTCTTTATTCATCGTATCATCTAATTACATTCATGATTCTTGCATAATCTCAACCTCTACATATTCTACAAACTCTCTCTAGCCATGTAGCTCTCTCGCTAGCCTTTTTCACCCCACCCATTACATATTTATACCCAAAATATAGGGCTTAAATCCCTATTCTTATCTATCCCAAAATAGCCCATTACAATGCATGGTATGGCCAACTTCAGTTAATTGGAAGTTTATTTTCATCTACTTTTCGTTCTTTATACAACTTTTTTGTTGTTCTTTTATTTCTAGAAAGGTGCACTATTGTCCTTCACGCTTTCTCCTCTCGCTCGCTTGGTTTCTTTTGTCTTTGCAATATCTTCATCTCGTGTGCTTTCCTTCCTTCTGCACCCTTTATTATGCACATTTTCTCCTAGAATTGTATCCAAAATTGCCTATCCAACAGGCCCCCAACACTCACCTATGGCTCGTCCCGAGCCACTCAGGCATGTTGCATGTTCTTCCATTCTACAATGAATTGTTGCACGGAATCCTTTGTGGCATCTAGCTCTATGCAGATTGTGGCCTCTTGTGTTGTTATCTCTTCCATGGCATGCACAGTCAAGTCTTGGAGTTTGTTCTCTGTTTCAATCATAGCTTGTTTGACCTTCCCCTGTACATTGGCCAAGTCGCTAATAATTTTGATCGCTTCCTCTTGTCTGGGTCCAAGTCTCTGCTTTAGTACTTTTCCCTGGTCCCTGAGTCTCTCCACTTTGACGTGTGCCTGTCACTTCGCCAAAATGGCTACCATTCGCTCAAATGGTGGCAATGTGGTTGCCTTCTCTGCTGCCTCATTGGCTTGTTCTTGCAGTTTATCCTCTATCACCTTCATCTTTGGATTTCCCATGAGCTCTTCCCACACTTTCACACTTTCTTTGCAAATTTTGGCGCATTCATCTTCAAATTTATTGATTTTGGAAACCGTTATCGTTGTCATCCTTAGTCTACCTTCGCACACCTCAAGTGGCGTGTCGGGTGTGCTCTTTAGTTGCATATCTTGGATACGCTTTCTCAATCCCTTCATGACTTCTCCAATTTTCAAAAATTGTTCCTCCATAATGGCCTTTATGACCAGGGGAACTTCTAGTACTTGTTTATATAGATTTTGGACAACAACCTATGTCTTCTGTACCATAGCTTTTGCTTCGTACTTCTCCTTTTGTCTCTTGTTTCCCTCTCCTCTGCACCCTCTTTCATCCTCATAATTTCCTCCATTCGGCCTTCAATCTCCTTCTTTTACGAAAGGGTCATCTCATACTGTATTTGTACTTGGGTGCTTTCGTCCCTCATTCTTTCCAAGTCTCAATACATAATATCTTCTCTATGCTTTATCTCCTGCACCAACTCTGCTTGTAATTCTTGGACTCATTGGATGGGTAGTTGAGATATGACTATATTCAGTTGGCCCAATGTCATGATTTGTTCCTGCAAATCACCTGCATGCAACTCAAGTGCAGCTACCTCAAGATGGATAGTTCTATGTTCCCCTGAGGGTTCTGTTAGGGCCATCTGTGCATCGACTGTTTCCTTCCTTGGTCCAGTAGATGGTCCCTCCCCTTACCTGTGGTCTTTCCCAATGCATGTGGTTTCTAAGAGCTACTGAAGGAGTCCCAGATGATCCTAGATATTCTTCTAGTGGTCTTCAAGTTTTGTTACAGCTTCCTCCCAAAGTTCCTCCGTGGAATCGCGGATTAGGTACCCAATGCGATCCATATCTTAATCGGTCAAAATAAAAAATGGGGCCTAGCACTGCACTTTAGCTTTCGTTCGTGCCCCTCCCTTTTCTAGCTCCTAGTCTTTTCTTTTGAGTCCCACTTTAGGGACTTTAGATTGAACAGGGTGCTCCTCTGCACCATTTGTGTGATCCTCTTCCTCCTCGCTTTTCTCTTGGTCTCCGTCCTCTTGTGAAGACCCTGGCTTGTCGGTTGGATTTTTCCAGTCATCCTCCCAGTCACTAATAAGTAAATTCACATCCTTGAGTGGCAATCGGTAACTGGTTGGAAACTCTTGTCGCGCAAGATCATTTTTGGCTTGCACATATAGATGGTGCATGTCGGATTTGATGCACGTGACATCCTTATAGGAAATGACTCCTTCCTTTGGAATGCGCAGTGTAGTCTCTGCAAGTTGTTGTAACTTGGCTCGGGTAGCTTGGCTCTGTTCTCTCTTTCTTGCATGCAAAAATAGCTTAGTGTTTCCTTCCCTCTCGGTGTTTTGTGTGTTTGTGCCAAGTAGACCTGTCGTATCCCTCCTTATCTACTTTTTCCAATCTGGCGTCGAAGTTGGTGACTGGTAACTAAATGTTCCTTAATTTCTAAATCTGTCTTATGATCCTCTTTTTGTACTGTTGATTTGTTCGGGATTTTCAATGAATTTTTTGATTTAATGTTGATACGACGCTTTTATGACCTATCACGCTAGCTCTTGAACTGTCATTTTCGTGCCCGAATACTTTTAACGGTCTTGTCTTAGCCAACTAATGTTGTAGTTTTGCGCTCTTCCAGTTGTATCTTGTCTTTGAACTTGGCGCAGTGTTGTCTTCGTATGTGATGATTAGCTCAGTTGCGCAAGTTATGATACCTTAGTATTTCCTATTTCTAATGTTTTATGTCTTTTCTTTCCTTTCTATACTTTTTATTTGGTTTTACTTATTTTTCTTGCTACTATGGTATACTTACTATAATACAAGGGTTCTGGCGCAACCCAGATTACTGTGCAGACTCTCAACTATCTCTATAGAGTTTCAGCTGAATTTTGTTCACCATTCCTTCCAAGATTTGTCCATCCAAGGTTTCCACCCACGCAACACCTGTGTTGGTTATATGTTGTATCACATAGGGACCTAACCAGTGCATTAGAAACTTCCCTAGGTGCTGCAGATACTTACTGTCATAAATCAATACCAAATCATCGACTTGGAATCGCTTTGGTTTAATGTGGCGATCGTGCCAGACCTTCTCTATGGATTTCTACACCTCCTGATGGAACCCTGTGATAAATCAGTCCTCCTCAAGCTGAACTAACTACACCAATCTCTCCTCTATTGCTCCAGTATCGGAGAGCTCGGTGATTTCTGCAATGTGAAGGCTAGGTAGAATGAACTCCATTGGCATCAGTACTTCCTATCCATAGACCAACCAGAACGGTGTCTGCCATGTCAACTTCTTACTTGTAGTTTTGTAAGCCCATAACACTGCAGGGACTCACAAGTCCCAATCATCTCTACTTATGTTGCATATCTTCGTCAAATCATTTTCCAAGATCTTATTAAAATCTTCCACTGTGCCATTGGCCTAAGGGTGATATGGTGTACTCTTTTGATGATGAATATGAAATTCATCAATTAGTGTTGCAATTGTTTTGTTCAAAAAG